>JABASD010001265.1:0-43816 GCA_019776165.1 Pogonognathellus flavescens | reverse complement strand
CCCCAACCCGAACCCAACCCAATCACGATTGGGTTGGGTTGGGTTTTGGGTTTTGGGCTAATGAAAATGCTCTAGTACACACTATAGTCTAGTCGATTATTTTTCCAAGTACAAGTTTAGAATGATTATGATAAATAAAAAGTAGAGGTTGTGGTGTGCGTTGTTGTGTTGTGTATCATGTATAGTTAGTTGTAGCGGCTATGGGAAGATAAGTGTTTTAAAGACAGATCACATAATAATATTATGTACGTACTACTATAGTAGTAGATATCTTTTTCTGTGTATACGGATTCTCTGAAAACTGTGATGTTATTCTGTGTATAAACTTCTACATAAAAATCCCCACACAGTATGAAGTACACTTATTATTATATATAGAGTCGAGAATAAAATGTTGCTGAATTACAATCAGTGAATAAAGGGTTTGAGATTATTACGAATGATAAAGGCATTGTTTGCACGGAAATTTTTGATTTGAAAAGGGTATAGAGGACAGCATGAGCATTGTAGCGTGAAACAAATAGCTAGAGCCTATACTTAACGATTCTTTTATTCCTCCTCGTCTCAGCTCTCTACCACCACCATACCACTACTGATACTGCTTTGCTGGATGATGTGTTCCTATATATATATTGTATGAAATACACTGCAAGTATTATTCCTAGTACAAATACCCAGATACATATAGAAAGAATATATACACAACTTTTTGCTAATAATAATATTATGTGCAGGGGTTGACCTCGACTCGACTTCACTACCACCACCACTATGTTATATATTACACTACCACTGTGTACAGGAGTGTACTTAATTCCGAGTACTATTAGTATATACTATATAGTCACCTCTCTGGTAAATGTACTGGATTGCCTGTGTAATGTGTACAGAAAAACACAATAGATGAACATAACATAGAACACAACAGATTGTGAATCAGTACATGATTTTGCATTGCATTTGCTTTTACTACTACTGTGTGTACTATCTCCTGTATGCATTTTGCATCTGCTTTTTGTATATAGGAAAAATGTGGAAGAATACAAGTCTGTCGTGTTTTGCAATGTTCTCTCGAGTTATAATTTATTTGCTATATATACCTATAGGTCTGTTATGGTTTGCATTTTCCATTTTACGTGCATACATGACATCTACAACGAGGTGTAGTCGTTCTAGTACTATTTATCCATGGAAATGGTAAATTTTATTCGTTCCTTAATAATTAAACACAGATAGTAGCTCTATGTACATAATATGAAATGGCTAAATGATTTATTTACATTTAAAGTACGTGTTGCTGGAATTCTGTCTATCAAATCCGTCTGGCGTGTACAAGATAAGAGAGAATTGAATTGATCTCTCTGCGTGACTCCGTAATATACGGACACACCATTATAAAATCGTCTATTAGAGCAACAGTGAAACTGATTTACGTTTGATGTGTGCATGTGTGTATGCAAAACATTTTCGACTAGGTATCATCATGAAATCATGACTAAAGAATATTTCATAAAAGTGTGTACGTAATATATAAACAGGTAGTACATATAGTGTATAGTTTAATGTGGTATTATACTAGATTGAATATTTATGCATTTAGATTATAATTGATAATCATGTTATATGTGCAATCACTCAGGCAGATTAAATTTTGACGGAGCTATAGCTGGCTATGCAATTCAGGAGAATTTAGTTTTAATTATATAGGCTTGAGCAGATGAGTTGTTATGTTAGCTTATCTTAAGCACGGAAAGCAATTTATAGAATAGTGATTGTGTATATGTGGTGTGTATAGCAAATCATATCTGATATGAGGTGTGTGGGAGGAGAAACACATATAATGATAATAATGCCCAGAGCTCTGGGCTCACATTTTGTTTAATATATAAAATAAAGCTAGCCTGGCCTGTCTATGTGTATACATAGACAGCGACTGAAGTGAGACGATTCATTGTGTAATAATCTCTTAGTACTTTTATTGTCTACTTTACTACTTGCTTTGCGTTTGTATGTATCTGTATTAATGTTTTAAACATGAAAGTACATGGAGAATGTTGTGAACCTTCAAAATGCAATTTTTTCTGCGTCACATAATATTATATTATCTGTACTCATGCAGTTTTGTACTTTTATATTATTATTTAGTTAGTTGTACTATAGCTGCAGCCTTTTCCTTAAGTCTCTGACTAATAAAAATCTCTTTGTTTGTTGCAGATCCACGATTGTGGAACGAAATGCACGTGACCCACTGGCTTTTATGGGCTACCCATGAGTTTTCCTTGGAAGGAGTCAATCTGGATACGTTTCAGATGAAAGGAAAAGACATTGTGGCTCTCGGACGAGAAACTTTCGTGGCCAGATCTCCTCCATTTATGGGCGACATTTTGTGGGAACATCTTGAAATTCTGCAGAAAGGTGAGTGAACCGCTAACCCTCCCGTCTCTTCTTCTTCTTCATCCCTCATCTCTTATTTCTAGTGTCTCTCTTTCTATCTGTACTCTGAATGTCTCTCTCCTTCGTCAACAAATCCCAGAACTACATATGGCACTTGACTGCAAAAGATCAGACTTGTCGTGTAATCCTGCTATTAGTATTAGCACAATGCGACAATAATGTGATGTAATGCTCATAATACAAATATTATTCAAGAACTAGACACGTCCATTGTAATAAAGCACGATTTTCATCTAAGTACTTATAAGGATATTATACACACCCCTAATATGTCTCCTGCGAACATTATTTTACATTACGGCCACGGGACGGCTACCGTTCATACGTTGTCAGCATTATAATGATGTTATGACATTAATCACTTTTTATGAATCTCTTTAATGTACCTTTATCCTATAACATCACAGGTACTACACGTATATATGACATAAAGCTGTCTTTTATATTCCTATTCCTATATAAGTAACATTGCACACTTAATAGGTAAGTTAAGACTGTGAACTGCTTCTGGAAGAATAAAATATAGTCACGGCAATCATTCATCAACTTTTTTGCATCAGCTCATATACAACATCACCTTGCTAACAACATTTTAGCTCGCCTAGTGAAAACCACTATGACATTTTTATGAGTGAGAGACTAATAGTGTCTATAGAAGAAAAATAATTCTTGTTCCTATATAGTACTATACTACAGGTGCATTATAATCATTCCTTGTATAGGAATATATTATTTTCTTCTACAATGTTATATTATGTTGGGTTGAAAAGAATCCGAGACTTAATTTCTGCGAGTACCCACTACTCGTCTAATAAACTTAATAGTGTATTACTAATGAAGCTTTTGAATGTGTGCTTCGTAGGGGTCTTCTTGTGCATAACAAAGTGTCTTATTGCGTGATTATATTATAATACGTAAAACTGGAGAGAGAGCCGAAACATTTTAGGTGTTTTTTGTAAACAGAGCATTATAAATTATCATACAGCTGCTAGAATGGTATTAGTGCTAATATTATATGAGAGAACGTGTCTGCATGGTCTCGTCTCGCGAGCAAGTATGCTCATCTGAATAATAATTTGAATAAAATCTTCCAAGAAGAAGTTGAAATGTTTAAGGAGCAAATACTGATAGTGTTATTGCCTAAGGTAGGAAAGAATGAAAGAGATTGTACGTAAGATCGTCGAGCATGGTTGATTTGAATGGACAAGCCCAAAAAGTGTTTTAAAACTACTTTCCTCGAGTATTCTTCTATGTGCTAATGTAACTAACTGCGTATCTATTGTTACTATACCCGCTGCTCGTTTCGTACAATGATGCAATGCAATGCCAAAGAAGCATGTTCAGTGCATGTGTGAAGGTTAGTCTTCCCCATAGTCAAGAAACACTGGCTTAAAAACCTATGCTACATATATACCGATATATTTTATACATATTAACATATACCTACTGTATATTACATAATACATATACAACCTACCGTTTGGTCCTTTTATATATGTCTAATACACACACGAGCACGAAAGACTTGGAAAACTACCTGGAATTAAATATGTACAGTATACTATACCTCTCTCTATAAAATTCTTAACGAAATAGTTCAAGCGAAAATAAAAATGTATGTAGTAGTATTCTGTATGCAGATATTCCTATACCATTTTTCACAGGTTCTTTGTTAAGAAAAGATGTGTTTGCATGAAAATATTATTATTATGATCTATTTAAATGAGTGTTACACTAATGCGTGTCTTTTATGCAGTGTGAATGCAAATAAACTATTACAATCTCCAGTATAGAGTGCAGTAGTAAAATAAATCAAGAAAAAAGTTGTTTTGCTAGCTATTATACGGATAATGCACTAGAGTTTGTGTAAATTAGCGTGTGGGTAGTTAGTGGATATTATTATAAATGTGTATATGTGTTTTTCAACCATTTCGAACAATATTTTCTTACCAGTTCTGATAATCTTCTCTTTGTTGTGTAAACTGACAAGGATACCCGTAGAGATGTCCGTCTAAATAAATATAAATAAGTGGAAAGTTCAGTTTCTTCAGAATAAATCCAATTTCATTAGAGCTTGTCTTTCTGACTGGTAAGACTTGAATTTCTTTATTCTTCTTGACTTGCATGTGGATGGAAATGCTGAGAGAGTCTTGAGATGAATGGCGATGTAGTTTAGTAGTGATTTTCGTTTGGTTCATCTTGTAGATCGTAAAAATAGTTGTAGTAATAGTAGTGGATCGTGGTGAACTGATTGCATTGTATTTCTCTGCACTGCTGAGTGAGAGAACTGATACCAGACCATCAGCATTTTCTGTCTCATTCATATATTGTAAAACCTATACTTCTACTTTCCATGTACTTATATACTATATAATACACACGTAATGTAAATGTGTGTACATAGCAAGTGGAAGGTTATATCTGGTTATCTATACAACGTTTATATTAGCGTTGGTAAAAAAGAAGAGTTACATTCATTGGCTACGTCTTATCACACTGGGATGAATTCATGACCCGTTTTGGTCCATGAGTAGTGACGACGACCTTCTGTGGATCTCTCAGTCTTCTCGGATTGGACAAGCTATTTTTCATAGATACATTATAATTCATAAACGTATCCCACTTTCCCACCTCTGTAATCCTTCCTTCGAAACTTCTATTGTGTATTGGGCTAAAGAATCTTTTCTGTTAACACTTTTCCTGTATATACTTTGCGACTCATCTTTATTTACTACCACTACTGGGCTTTTTACAACATCTCTATCCAGAATCGCAGTTTAATGTCTTTATACGATCCTAAACTCAATAAAACCATAACTATATATGTACTTATAGGTATATAGATTATAAAAGTAGACACTTCATTTTTGGCCAATACCAATTCTTACATAATGAAATACAAAGTATCTCGTTTGAATTTGAAAATCTTTTACATTTACAACATGATTTTGCCTAGGGTTCTTATTAAGCTCTTTAGCAATCCAATCTGTAGGGGAAATCTCCATTTTTTTGTACTAGTCATATATAGTGAGACTGAGAGAGAGATGATCCTCGTCGGTCTGGTTTTAGGTAAATGCTTTATGCACAAGCCACTGCTACTAGTTATTTCCCCTGTGTATACATTTTTTCATATAATAGAGTTTTTGTAAAGGTGTTTGTATCGTCTAATTCTTTTTGATGTGTGTAAAGTAGCCGATAATAGCTAAAGGGGGTTGCAAACTCTGTTCAAACAGATTTGTATAAGAGATATGTATACACATGGAAAAATAGAAAAGATGCCTTTTGGTGTGTATCCATATCACTCTTCTTTTGATTCTCCTTTGATAGATTTGATTATTTTGATGCAGTACATGCAGAAACTTTTAAAAGAATATTAAACACAGTGTACAGATACTTGTAGTGATTCCTCCGGAGATTAAACTCTAGAAACTCCATTCTGTTGATGCAACAAACATTATCTAATAGCAAAATACACAGCACAATAACAACAACTGAAAACTCCACAACCACAGCAGGTAATTATTTATTGTTAGAGATGTTATGAAATATCCCAGAGCTACATTACATACGTGAAGAGATCCAATCCTCTTGAGTTGTGTCAGTTCTTCAAGTTTTAAGTTACTTGTGCACTGTACATGATACACTTGGTGTTTTCCTTGTAATATTATACAGTGTGTAATTTTTAGAACTTGTATTTAGTAAAAAAGTGTTTTTCATCTTGTGCTGTTGTTCTCTTTGCACTCTGTTGATGAAGAAGATGAATGTGTAGTACTAGAAACTCGTAAGTACCTCTAACTTTCCTCATTACACTTGAAAATTCACTTTTGTTATTAATTCTGGCAGAAAGAAGATGAGAGATGATGTTTTCCACTGTGTTACTGCGTTTATCTTGACGTTTTCACCGTCGCACTTCTTTGCGTTGAGGAATTTCTTTGAGAATGCACTTCTCTGAGGAAGATCAATGTAAACCACAACCACCCTGCACTAAAGATCACAATTTTTTCTTGAAAATCACCGTGTTACTCCCTGGAGATTGGAATTTCCAATGTTTTAATGTTTAACAACATTTAATTTTACGATGAAACGATATTTGTAGTATTTAATTCTGAGTTGAGAGCTGTTACAAGTTGGTTGATGGAAACTCAAGTGGTGGTAGCGAACTAGATGAAATTTGAGTTTGCTATAGTTGAAGCTAGAAAAGTAAAAAGAGGAAATGGCAGGAGTAGTGTCACAATTATGAATGTTGTTAATCGGAATAGTTTCAACATTAAATGTCCCAATCGGTATTGTGTGGCTACTTGCAGCATCCGTGTAAGCAGGAAAGGGAAAAGGAAACCAAGGGACAACTAACTATAGTTATGTTCCTTTATATCAACAAACAGGATATCCATATCCCGCCGAATATTATAGAAGTTTCGAATTTGATGAAAACGGGAAGCGTGCTTACATTATGCCAACAATATTATGGGCGACTCGGTCTTTTCAGATTTCATTTAGCTCTCTCTCTATATATACAAATACTCATCATACCTTTAGCTATTTATATGTATAGAAATTATGTCAAAGTCCAATGATACAACTCTTTTAGTAGTTATATTATTTGCATATTACACATTATGGGGTATATTCTCTATATATGAGCATTGATTGCCAATTCTTTTTTTTTAACCCGAGTACCAATTCCAATTGTAGGTAAAACACCATCATAGCTCACTCTTTATTCAATTCTGTGTTTTTGTAAAGGAAATTCTCACTGAAGCAAAATAACTAAATCAAATGACATGTATCACTAACTTCTACTATGACCTTCTGATTTCCGTTTGGCATATACTCACATAATATGCTATGTTTTTCTATATGTACAGATATAGAGTAATGCCTGCATTTTATGCATACATCTTTTTATGCTGCATGTGAATGTGTATATAGAAATGAATGGAAACCTCATGTTTAATTCAAGCAGGAAAATGCAGCCAACCAACCAAAGGAAATAGTATTTCCTAAACCAATACGTTACATACCTACTCTGTGTAATTGTGTTTATAAAATGAACTGATTATTTTTTCGCATTAACTGCAAGCAATACTATTACAGTACTAGTATATATATAGACGAATGGAATATTCTTGCATAATTTTTGTCCATCTGAAAAGAGAGAAAAACCTTTTGCAGAAATAATTTGCATACGTGTTTTTTTCTACATTGAGTTGTACCGGATAGTCGGATTCGATTTTATCAATTGTCATTCTCAGACTTGGACGCATCTCATTTTGCGTCATTTCATGTGGTTTTTCTTACTTGAGCGTGTTCTGGTTTCTAGTCATCACCTTGTATTGTATTGTATCTCGTAGGTAGATAGTAAAAGATACATAAAGGATCAATGAGTTTTTTGTATCGACATTAAATCAGAAACAGAATGAGAGAGATACAGCAGTCAGATACTGTACCACAACTGCATTTTTATTTTCCTCTTCTGGAGGCAGAGAAACAATTCTTTAAAACTCTAGAATGTATAATTTATTTATCCATGCAATTCCTCACATACCTACCCGTGTGTGTCAAATGAACAGACACGACATTTCGTCTGTGTAATGTTATAATGTATATGAGTACATAATGCCCCACTATTTTTACATGTGTTTTTCGCTTATTGTCAACAGATGTGGAGTTGAATCGCAACAGTACAGGTCTGGACAGTCTTTACGAGTCAGTTTGTGCAGTTCCGGACTTGAACGAATTCCTTGACAATTACACGATGGACCAGAAAGTTACTGCTGTGCTTCCTCATCAAGGAGGTCTCCCGCCGTCATCACAAGCCAACAACGTGACGTCCTCTTCTTTTATGAATGGTAAGTCAACATAAAAACTTTAAAAACTCTTTCTGTCTAAACCTAACTATTTTTTACACCATTTCTATACATTTACCTTTGGCGAATTTAGCTTTGTATAGACAATTTTAAAGTGAGCTAGTCTAGTAAAACATATTTGCGTTGTAATTAGTTTTTTAAATGATTTTCTCAGAGAGTTGCATTAAAAAGTTATTATGTGAGCGTGCCATGACATGACCAAGATTTGCTTGAGTCACTGAGGACAGGACATGACATGAGAGTGGACAGGCAACAGGAAGGAAGGAGCTGTACGTGCTCTGTTCCTATGAATTATTACTATAGCTTCACAATGTAAAAATGTAATAATATGATTTCTATTGGAAACTCATGTTAATTTACTACTTACACTTAAAATTTTACACCAGTAGACGCAAAAGCAATATAATGTACCTACTTGTACAATTAGTAGATAAAGTTGTTGTTGGCAGTGCAATTTGTACTACACTACACATAGTAGACCTCGTATTCATCCATACACCAAATGAAAGCAAAAAAGTAATGGGTTATACACAAAAGTGTTGTACATGCATATCGTGTGTATTTAAGGTAGCCGTACCAAAATTCTATTACAGATGGGACGAATTCTGCTACTTAATAAATGAAGGTACACTCAAATGTAGTTGCAGTTTACAGGACAGGACACAGTCATTATACATGTGAACTGGCACGGTTTTAGTTGGTTGAACTTAGTGCTTTCTGTGCTTTACCATAATATTACACACAGATACACATAATGTACAGTGTATAGAATGGAATTGTGGTGTAGGATACTTTTGTATGTATATATATACGGAGTCTATTTGTAAATGGACTTATGGTGGATTGGATACCACCAGCAGTATTGGGTTGTTGTAATGCACTGCCTGCACTGTCTGTCACCGGAAATCGTGTTTATGAATGAAATCGTTTTTGTCCCAAGCAAAGGACTTGTGTGTGTAGGAATAGATGCTAACATATACAAAATGTACAAGTTTTTGAGTACCTTTTCTGTTGGGTATATAAAAACCTATAAGCAATATGAGTATACTTTTAGATGGATATTAAGCGGTGTTCCTTACTTTACCAAGACTTAAAATACAGCATTATGAACTCGTTCCCTTTAAAAACAACGACGACGGAAGAGCAGGCACACAACAGAGAACACCTATTTACCTTATGTCTCGTCTTTCAACCATAATGTCCTGTTCGAAGCATACCGTGCCATTTCAGTCGAATTGAAAGTGAAAGATGAGTATAATGTACGTGTAAGCTTAAATTCTTATATAGGTACCTACTACTTGAGAAACTACTATTATTATGTTTCTGAATAATATGGTGTCTGTCCTGAGTAAATTCATATTCACGTCTCAGAGCGTAGCTATGGCATAATGTGTCATGCAACGCACTGTAGGCCACTTCAGTATAATAACTAATAATAAAACCTAATAGTATACTCTAGTAGAAGAAGCCTTCAGGGATTTACATTAGTTTTGGCTGTAATATCCTATATAGTGTAATCATTACTAAACCATTTCATGAGTAACATAACTGCAGGAATCTCACATTATTTTTCGACAGGAGCATCAGATCTTAATATATACAGACAAGTGAAGATCAGGCGTTTCTACTAATAATAACATTCATATAGGATACAGCATAATCATACATGTTTATAATTTCTTCATTTTCTCACCCACTCAATCCCGAAACTCACATGTGTCTGAATATCACGAGATTTAATAATATATGGAGGAACATCACAAATGAAATCATCTTCCCTATTCTAACCATCTTAGCATACTTACTGGCTTATTTTGAGTATTACCTAAGCACATGTGTTTATACTATACATGAAATATATAGAGGTATATATGACATAAAAGTTCATGTGCGTTTATTATTGAGATTGAGATGTACATAGGAAAATCACATTCATATTTATATAGGGCATTTCTTGTATATATAATATGATCCGACTACTACTACCACCACCACCACTACCACCACCGACCTATACACTGACTGACACAGATATCTACTCCTCCGCTACGTTTCATAAATTAGGGAATGAGACGACGAGGGTTCCGTCACTTGCATTGTGTTCTTCTCTGTCAGTCTGAATAAAGATATATACTAAGTATGAGTAAGTTGAGCAAGTACAGTCACACAACAGCTACAACGTATTCTCAGTTATACTCTACACTACTTAAATTCCATATCCGTTTGTTTTCTGACGTACATGCCTATTTCTACGATTTCTCATGTATATATAAAATATAACAGAAGCATACAGAAGCAGAAACAGATATTATATCCTATTTGAAGCATTCCTTTACTATAATGGTAGAACCGGGATAACCCAGAGATCTTGTTACTGTACAAGACTGGAAGAACATTTTAGTTCACTATATGGTATGTATATATAAGTTAGTACAGTAGTAGGTGTATTATATATCACGTAGTAGTGAGCAGGCATAGCCGACTGAGTTAAATGAGTGCGTAACCAAAACCTCGACTTCCGCTTCCAACTTGTGAATGAAATCGTAAAGAAGAGACTGTGTGTGTGTGTGAGTGGGTGAGTGAGCAGGATGGATGAAATGAGAGGACCCGGGCTGTTTATGCCTTCTGTATGGTATATTGTGCATTCTGAGCGTGTTTTAAACATGTAGGAGGATGGATGAGATCAGTATACATACGATACGTTAAGATTGCTCAGCCTCCTCCACCTTAATAGGAGGATGAATACTAAAGACTATTAAGTTTCTTCGTAGATGTTATCCTTTCTCTATACATGTGTTATGTATGTATTAATGTGTTGTTATTCTCTTTGAAGATTTTATTGCACAATATTTTCGTTTACATGTAGTAATTACCAGTACAAACAAGTTTTCGTGCTTGTAGCAACCAATAGGTTCAAAGCAACCCGGAGCTTACATTAAGTACTATTATGTGCTGGTCCTGTTATTGAGCAGAATAAAGAATGGGGTGTAAAGCTTTTATCTTCTGAGGATGTATTATGTGTAAACAATAAAGCTTAGTGTAGTAGTAGCAGTACAAATGGACTCAGCTTGGATTAACTGGTAGGCACGACCTACAAGATGTGCCTATTAGTAAATAGTCTCGAATAGTAATGTAAGGAGATTCCAACAATGGATCTGCGCGAACGAGCGGAAAGCTCCGTGTGTTTTCTTCTGTGCGAGATCTTTTAAAAGAACTTTTCAATGAATGAATGAGTCAGACTCAGAGTGAGTGAATGTACAAGTAGTTGTAGTAGTACTGTGTGTAGGCAGTCAAGACGAGATATACTTCAACAGAGCAACTACCAGCACAAAGTATTGTTTTGTCTTCAAGTCTTGTCTTCAGAAAAGTCCAATTCAGAACACGTGCTATGGCTTTTGATAAGCACATTTCACCGCCGATGCGAATTATACAACATCCAATCATGTACCCAATCCTTACCAACATCATTGCCAAGCTGTACGTAATCTTTTATAACAGGCAAAAGTCTCCTTCAAATGTATAAGGCACTGGCAAGTTGTTTTCATTATAAAAATTCATATATTTACTTGTAGGTGAAAGGAAGAAAAAAATGCATCAGTAGCAACAGAAAAATTTCCAATTTTTATTAGCTATATTTTTGATGGCTGTTTGGGACAGACTGTAATCTGGTTAAACTGATAAATGAATATTAAGATTTTAATATTGAATTAACTATGAGGGCCTTATTATCCACAAAATGTTGCATTTTGCAAGTCTTCTCAATCCGGTGAATGTAATTTTTTATTTTCTTAGTGTTGTGTTAAAACTGTTTTAATATCGTCTTATGTATGCCATTGACAAGTTTAAAGGAAAAATTGTCTTTGCATTTTGTCATATAAGGTCTGTAGGTTATGTATCGGTATATTTTCTGAGAATTTCCTTTAATACAAATAGCAAGTATGTAGTGTGTTGCTTAAAAGCGCATATAATATCTGTCTAGTTGTAATGTAGGTATAGGTAAGTTAATTTTTGGTGAGAGGGTTGTTATTGAATGGGGTAGTGTGGTATTGTAGAGGTAGTTGTACATAGACAGAAGACAAAGCAACAACTGCCCGAATGTGGGGGCGTCATGGACTCTTGCACAACTACCCTTTGCTTTGCAATGCATTATACAATTTAGAATTACACAACACATAGCATCACATACATACGTTTCTTGTGTGTGTACAAAAGGCATGTGACTATATGTATTATAATCCAAAGTTACTTAAGCCCTTTCGCTTTCAAAATAATTTTTTTGATTCTTCTCTTGACTTACATGCTGATCCGTGAATAGGTTTAGGTATAGATGTGCCTTGTAGTTGTATAGGTATGTATGTATGCCTGTGCTGTCGTTTGTGTCTACCTGACTCGATTATTTATTACGTAGAAAAGTACACAGTCAAGTTTCAGTTTGACTACAATTAGTTTAGTTTATTTGATGGGGTAGACCAGGGAGTATTATACTTATACCAGTGTGTAATTGTTTGCCTGTTAATTACATACTGTAAGTACCTAAGTACTATGGTGGTGGCTCAAACTATCTGCATAATAAGTATCTGTGAGTTTTCTTCTGTACCTAGGCAAAAACTCAACAGACCAATACAAATTTTCTTGGAAAACAAACCTGGAACGTTTGAACTTGAGTAAGCATTAGAAAATTACAATGTTTCTCCTGTTTAAAGCATTAAGGGAACAATGCTACTGCTTTTGTGAGGGTGAAGCCCGATGATTTATTCTTTTTGCACAATTTACCAAGATTTTCTCGCTCGATAATAATCTATCGAATTTCAGATGATTTACTAATGTGCAATTACCACGTAGATACTAGATAAACTAGCAGAAGATGACGTTTGGGGAATTTGTTGAGAAAGACTCTATTAAACACGTATTGTTCATACGCATAAGGATCTTGCACTTTTTCACATACCCTATACCGTAGTAGCTATAGAATACATTTGAAACTCTTTATATTACAAACAAGAATTCTACGGCAGATGTGAAGATAGTCTGAGGAATAATAAATAAGTAAGCACTTTAAGGATAAAGATCTGTGAATAAATGTAAAATATTTTCGTGCTTCAGACCAAATGGAGTTTCATGCCGTGTCCGTTGATTTTCAGTTAAAGTTTAAACTCCTGCTCTTTTATATAGCAGTATGATGATGTGAGACACTCATGTCATGATCATGATATAGACAGAGCTTGGCTATTGCATTGCGATGTATATGAATGATAACACTACTACTGGAGAAGAGAGGAACGGATGGATGGTTAAGAAAAAGTATGGCAAAAGCTTAAGTGTAAAGTATATAGCATGGGGAAAGAAAACAAAGGAACTACTACCGTTCAACCGATTAGTGTGTGCATCACACGAGAGAACGACAACACAACCACATATTTCAACTCAAATACATAAAATGTACATTCTATATGCATATATGTCCATATAGACACAGCCTATATGTATATATATGCATATATTACGTTTATATGCATATATAGTTGTAGTGTGAGTTTGTATGTATAGGGACATGGCACGGACCTTATATAAATGAACTGACGGAGGAATAATCTTGGATCAGTGACTGACCATATGTCATGTACATGTTATTATATTCCTTTAACTTTATATAAGGGTCAATAGTAATCCTTAAGAAAAAATTCGATGGTATAGTATTGACTGTGTATGTGTTAGGCAACTCTATAGTTGCATTTTATACATACCTGTTATTACTCTTATGATAGTGTTAGAGGATTTGATAGAGGAATTATAGGAGCGATTGTCAGAGCGGAAGCTAAACCAGCTTGGCTGTGTCTTTTGCCAGGACTTTTCACGCGCCCTTTTTCCTTTCACCTCTAACTGTCTTTATGGTTTTACATTATTACTTTAAGATAGTACTAGTTGGATTAGGATTAGAATTAACTATATCTTTAGTATATAGTAGGTACTGGATTTTGCATTACACTAGAGGCTGTATATGGTGATGATGTACAAGAACTTGGTTATTATTTTCTATTATCTATGCTGTGCATGAACTTGTTAGCAAAATTGAACTCATTGTCAATGCTCTTTGTGCTTATTTACTACGTTTATTGTTGTTATTATGTTTGGTCGTGTTTTTTGCACATAGAAAGAGTAGAGGAATGCATTCTATTGCTACAATAATGCATATAGATAGAATGCAGACAAGTTCATAGTTCATTTAATACTTCCACTAGGTTATAATAGTAGTAAGTCTAACTATCTGCATAAGAAGGAGTAGGAGTATATGAACTATGTTGAAAACCCAGGTAAATTACTTACATTGTCGTAGATTACATACGGTAATAAATACACGCTGTGGATTTATGTATACGCGAGAGTATGATTGTGCATCAGTTTTTTGCTTATAGTATACACAGAAGTAGTGTAATGTAAATAGCTTGATGTTTCTCGTTGGAAAAGAATTTTACTCGTTAAATGCACTTAAGGCTCTTTGATGGGAATTTGATTTTATCCACTATAGCAAATTTAATTAGTGCTAATCCACACTTGGGTCATTGCGCTCTCAGGGAAAAATTTCCTAGTGGTATCATCACTTAAATGTTATTCTTTCGAGTTTTGTGCATACTTTGCCCATATGAATACAACACAGGCACAGGCCACACGTACACAACTCTAGAATAGAACAATGAACTTTGCCTTTTGCAAATTCTTTCATAATGATAAGAATAATGAAATAATGTCAAGTTAAGAAAGCAGAGAGCTGTCTTGACTCATGACTTATCTCTTTCTTTCTCTCTCTCTCTCTCCCTCCGACTAAATTCCTAGTTTGCACAAGATTTTACGTAGTACATATTTTATATTCAGTACCAGTAGTAGCTTATTGGTACCTGATGTACCTTTAAATATATACTAGTTCATTTAGAGCTGGTTTATGTATATAGTTTTATTTACCCCGATCATTAAATCACAACATGTCAAGACTTAAAGCAGAAGAAGAATATAAGAAGGCTGTAATTCTACTAGAATCTTATAGTAAGTACTACAGAATGTTCCTCCTGATGATAATCATGACTAGCAATCAGAACAAGACTGGATTCAATGGGAATTCAAAAAATCATAACAAGACAACACATATCAGTAGATTATGTTTACCCTATGTGCATGAACTCCAGATATTCTTCATCTACCACCATACACTCTTTCTTTGCTCTTTAGTTTATTAAACTGTCTTCACATTAGTTTACCTACAAAAATCAACAACACAAGTCTAATCGTACACTCAAGTATACTAACCTCTCCTTATAGTCTTATTTCTATGTCCATGTGTACTTACTCAAAAATTACTAAAGTTCTGTAAAAATAGTAATGTCACATACTTTCATGCAGGCAGTAAGCAATTTAAATTTTAAAGATTTAAAGATTACTCCACCCGAATACAAGTAATCAACACCTACACTTAAGATATTATGTGCAAAGATTTTATTTGTAATAATTTCAGTTTTGGGAATTCAAGGTGCACAAAAATATTCTATAATTCTAGTGAATGTATTAAAAATGCAGTTTTTATTTCCATTATTTAATCCAACCCGATTTATTTTATATAATCCATTGAGAGACATACATAGGTACAGTACGCAAAAAGAGAGCAGGACAATCAACTGTTAAAGTGTTGGAATTTTACAGAAGATTTTAAAATAGTTTTCATCATCCCCTTTGATTGAAGTAGGGTCGACGTATGCGGTTGCTCTATACTAGTTCTTTTTTCACGTGCATTTATTCATTCCATTATAGCTAGAGAGGTAGTTTTCTTAAGCAGTGCCGTATATTATAATGGTTCGTCGGAACATTCAACCTCTGTCTTTGATGATTTTAAAATGTGAAGGCGTTGTGAAATTTTCTTTGAGACTGTTCCACACTTTATGCTATGGGAGTATGTAAGATGAAGGTATGTAAGAAGTAGCGACGATTTTATGTACCTACGTATGTAACATGCCTTTTGTCCTTTGAGTATAAGACGATAAGCTTGAGCTTGTGCCTACAACAAACATTCTCCACATGAATATTACATTATGGATATTTATGTATGAGGGAATTGTTCGATGGGTTAGATTTACTAGATGTGTGTGTGATAATAGTAGTACCAGTAGTACTACGTGTATTGTACTTGTGTGATGACATTTTATTGGATCGAACGAGACTCGCATCTCATCACATCGCATTTATATACAGCTCTCGATATTCTCAGTAGTACATTGCATACGATATTTTACCAGGTGTGTGTTGGAGGCCGGAAGTTGAACTGGTCAACCCCTTGTTCATGTAGGGCGACCTGGTAAACGTATCTACTATGTCTCCCATGTACAAATGCTACACTTTTATAAAATACACTCACAAGCTACAAAATTATGTTTAATACATATAAATGTAACAAATGCATAGAAAAAACAACTCTTCTCTCTACTTATTTACATTCTACTGTATGTAATTCCACGTAAATTCGAAACGTCACCATAATATATTCGTATGAATGTATATAGGAACTGTTTTAGTAAGTAGGCAAGTCGTTTAATACGTACGTATGCAATTGAAATACCTTTATGATTATTATACTGTTACTGCATTATACATACAGTAGTGACACACGGGTAGTATCTATATTATAAAAATACAGGTATAGTACACAGTAGTTAAACTTAAAGTCACAAAACTCACATTGAATTGTAGATAATCAAGTTATATCAAGTATAAATGCATTACATAGACACAGAAGTACTTGGCGAGTTAAAAATTTAATTCTGTGAAGTAATAATCACTATTTGGTTTTGTATTGTTCCTATTGTATTTTAAACACCACGGAACAGTAGCTGCAGCTAGCATTGTAGTAAAAATTGCAATATATAATAATAATTCCCAAACACATACCAGTATATTATGTTATGGTTCCGTGTGCGCATTTTCTTATAGGATAGACATAGAAATACACATACATTCGAAGTAGTAGATATTAAATAGATATGTTATTGTCGAGTTAAAGTTTAAAAAGCAATTTGGTTTCCATTTTCCACCAAGTAGTTTACATGTATAGTTAGTTCGTTCGTTAGTTATCTCTTGGGCATCATTTCCACCTTGCCTTGTGCCAGAGTGTCTCTCTTTAAGGCAGTTGTTCAAGTTAGCCGACCGCGAAGGTGGTCTACGTACAGAGAAACACGTTATACTACTACAACTACGTAGAAGTGTGTGTGTTCAGCCGCTACTGCGACTAGAGTAGGTGGTAGACTGTTTATAAGCTTCAGCAGAGGTATATTGTAATGTGTATGTTGTGCATGGGCTCTCTACTACTATGTGTATACGTAATGTGTTCTCTAAGTGAAGCATTGTATCATTCCATTGTGTTTCTCTCTCGTACTGCCTTGTATTCCACTGCTGCTGTAAGTACCGTACGCGTAAAGGAGTACGTATAGTATACATACGTACGTATCATTCATGTTTGTTGTTGGTTTTGTCTGACTGTCAGTCAAGTCAGGAGTAGAACTCACTCACTCGCATTCTCATCACAGACCGAGCACATAGCATCGAAACTCAGAGTCATCGTAAATACGTACAGTTACTGTTTAAATACGTATCACATGTAATTTTTGTCCATGAAAATTATTCTACATTTTACATTTGCTCTGTGAGTGTGTTTCTGAAGGGCTTGTTCATCTTCGATTGTTATTGAGACGCTGCTACAATTTACGGGAGAAGTATCTTTGAAAGTGTGCATTTCCAGTTTCTGTGTGTTTTCTGCGGAGAGTTTTCGTATTCGTCTTTGTTTGCAAAGGTATTGCTTCATAAAGGACACAAAGAGCTTTTAAAATTCACTTACGTTTTATACACAGTGAATATAAAGAGAACTTTTCTGAAAACTATTGCGAGTGAGTAATTGAATTATGTTTCAAGCCTGAGCTTTTAGTTGATTTGGCAGTAGTGGAAGAAAATTGCCTTTGTATATGAAATTGTTGATTGTGTTGAGCATTTGATTCGATTTGCAAGTCTTTTCTGAACAAGGAGAGAGAGAGAGAACTGTCGTTTTGGTTTCATGGTGGTGAAGGTAATAAAAGGAGGTCTCTCAAGTCTTTGCTGGGAAGAAAGGAAGGAGGAAGAAGAAGGTGAAGAAAGTATACAGAGCAGATCACATAACGCAACTCGTACTTACTTTTACCCTGCTACTTCTTCTCTTAATGAGATTTAACTTTACCTGCTGAGAAAGCAACAGGACGCTTTTTGAGTTGTATTCTAAACAAATCGTACCGCATTTCCCATTAGGTATACATTTGTTGTTGCACATTTCATAGGGAAAGTAAATACCTGTACTCTTTGTCGAACTTAACCGGAAATAATAAATTGAGTGTGCTATCGTCTGTAGTGTTGTTCAAGGGAAAGACCCACTTTAGTATTTTATGGACTCACGATCAGTATTGAATTTTCTTTGTGGAAAGTACATCTGAGAAAACTGAAATGAAGTTACCACCACACGTGCTTCCATACATTTCAAGTACAAATTTGTGAGAAACTTTTTGCCAAGGTGTAATTTAAAGTATCTGTACGCGTTCTACAATCAATAAGTTTCTTCCTCATGATACAAATACACGATATTCCTTCCAGGATGGTCTGGACAGGTGAGTTTCTCTCTTTTACCACTTTAAGATTCTCTGTTATACGTAATAAATGATTATATTCCTAGTGGTAGCTGGTAGGTTTTATTATGCTATGACGTAAGAACAATTAGTATTCATCCATGCGAAATCCACATAGGTATTAAGCGTCACACATTCACGAAGCCATCTTAGGCTTTGCGAATACGTCGTAGGCCTAAAAATGTAAATAACAAGGAAGAGTTTGTAGTTAGGTGTTGCGAATCTTTGTTTAAAATCATATCTGTGTTTAAGTTACAGCATAACATATTCGTATGTACTATATACGTATAAAGGTATGTCTAATTACTCACATGGTACTTCTACATATAAAGAAGCACTACAGTATGCAGCTAGAGGTACATAGATCATAATCAATGGCCGTATGCATAGAGGTGCAATATTAACTTTTGTATCACACGGAACACGAAAAGATTTCTGATATGCATTTTCTATTGGTTAGAGACTATAGAGACTCGAGGCAGAGTTTTCAGAGTTATACTGACTAATATTATAATACGCACAGACACACAATTGATGGTCTGCTCACTTTTATTTTTTTCTTTTGTGTGCACATACACGTACACAATGCATGCAAGATCCTCTCATCTCTCTCTCACTTTTAGCAGAGCTGCTGGAAATAATCGTTCCTTCTAGGAAAAAAATCCTCTTACATTTTCTGTGTCAGAGTCAGATGAGCGAAGGCTCAAAAGGATTGTTGTAGTAAATAATAATAAACCTCACAAGATATAATAATCTCGACAAAAACTTGCATAACACATTATGCTACACTAATTTCATCTTTCATGATAGTCCAACACAAGAGATTTATACCAGCAATATTTTTAGCATCATATGCCCCTTCGTGCAAAATTTCATGTTTTTTAGTCTTGAAACTCTTTTTATACTGGTTATTTACTATTCTTTACACAAAAATAAATAAAAAAGTACCCCTTGGGAAGTACAGATCACAGCCAAAGTTAAAAACTTGAGTGTGAATTGCAAAATGAGCTTGAGTATATAATATATCGAGGTATTAACTATATACTACTTGATACTTATGGGCGAGACTAACTATAACAGTAAGAGATAAGATTAGCGTACAGCATCCTGGAACTTGGTGTTAGTTGTTTGATCAATGTGTGTTAATGTTAACACACGAATACATAATGAAGAGTTGATGTTACGTTATTTCAGTGAGAGATTACATTAGTGGAAGCGCACAACAGTGTATAGGCACATTCATACAATACGCAATGGTAAATACCTACAAAATAATTTAACTTAAATATTTAACTGTAGCATGATTTGTGATTTCACATTAATTTTGTATTATCGTACAGTCAATATATCCCCGTGTACTTGTGTTACATCTGTATCTGTATTTGAACGAAAGAATAATACAATATATCTTTACGAGCATGTAGCTAAAAATTATCTTGTGTTTCCACGTAGTGTCTCTTTGGCTGAGTGGATGTATTGTGTGCGGCTAATGAATCAGAGGGGGTTGATTTGGCCTAGTAGCGTGCCAACCGAGGTAGTTTCACATAATTGCAGGATTTTCGTTGGTTTTGTGATACAGATATGATACTAGCAACGGATAATTCCGTTTTTTAGGTTATATGTATAAAGTCACATGTGTATCAAACCTCCAATTCATCACAGGTGTACATAAACATATACCCTGCTATTTCCACATAGGAATATCTAACTTTTACAGATCTCCGTGTGCATTATCTCCGGTAATTGTATACTTTTATAAAGCATACTATGTATTTGCCCTATGAATCACTGCTACATAGGTAGGTACATAGTTACATCGTACATTTACATTTTTGCCAGTTACAATTTACAATGGAGATTGTAATTTTGTATAAAAAAGGTTTAGTTTTAAGCATTGTATATACAAGTTATATAGGTACCTATGTATAAAAATAGTGAGTAGATTGGATTGCGTGTCTCAGTCATTCATTCATTCTTGACTGTGATGTTATTGGAGGTTGGTGGCGGTTATCAAAAAATCTGTGTTGTGTGTTCCTTCATGCATCCCTTCAAGTTCTTACGTGGCTAACTCAACACAATATACCTTACTATATGACATTGGCAGTTTTAGCTATTATTATGAATACATAATAATTCTATTCTTGTCAATTACTCATACATAAGTAAATACAAAGTAACTACTATCTAAAATTCACAATGAGCAGTAGCAGCCATCATCACAACTACAAATACCACAACCATCATAAACAGGGTATGTTGTAATAATTATCTTGTACATGAATCTCTGTTTGTAAATATAAGTGCAGTCTTCGCAATAACTACTGAGAAAGTTCCTTTGTTACCGACAGGCTGTGTGTATCAGGCTTACGTAATTTTATATGGAAGGTTAAAGGTTAGCCAATCGAATCTTTATATTATGTTCTTTTACCTACCACAGATGCACATATACATTTATCACTTGTATTGTTAATATTTTTGTATCGGTCTGTCTGTACTGAGGTAATTTTGAGTGTGAGACTTGAAAAATGAAATTGAAATGAAAGGGAGGGAGGGATTTGCTGTTTAAGAAGAATATTATGCTTGGATGGTAATTTATATTGTTCACTTGCTGTCATGTCACACACTCAACTTGGAAAATAATGGAAAGAGACAGCAGCCGGTGTTTCCGTATTAGTTGTAGTAGTTGTAGAATGCATGTGTTTTGTGTAGGAGTGGTGGAAGTAAGCTTTTGCTTGAGTGGCTCGGTGCGGTGGTGGTGGTGGTGTGTGATGATCGGAGTCGCAGGATTCCTACAGAACTTAGTACTCCATGCATTAGTAATACATTGGGAAGGTGGGGGTTGTAACATGTGGTGTCGTGTCACCGGATATCCGTTTTTGATTGAGGATCCAGCCGAAATCAGGGATGCAGTAGATTTTTTCAATGAAATTCTAACATAACATACTACAGGAGCTTGCTCAACTTACCTGATGTGTTCTTTCATTCTAAGTTTTGCCTGTGCGGGTGGAGGAAGGCAAGTCTGAGCATTTTAGTGACACAGTCAGAAATTTCAGTATTAAAAGGTCTTCTGCTAATGTGGCATGTCGTGTCATTACTTTTTACAATGTAATAGTTGCAGCAGTAATGAGATAATATGTGAAGTACATTTTCAAAGAGTAATTGTGTAGGTTAGGGAGGAGGAGGGTTGGAAAACAAAAGAAATTCAGCAGGCTTCTCGTAGGCTCTTTCTTTATCTTTGTAAACCATATTGCCCTAGTTTATAAACAAATGATGTCCTTTATACCTATATTCTCTGTTTTACTCTGTAGTAGATTAATTCTAATAATTTCAGCCTTCTGCTACTGTAGTTTTTATTTATTAATGTTTTTCTCGTTTATGGTTGCACCATAACTCACTCACAAGATGAGTTGCTCGAAAATTGATCTTAATTCAGGTGTCTCTCTCTATTTGGTTCGTTATTACGCAGATAATCTACGGCTGTGTGTACATTTCCTTTTTTCATCCCTTAAATACCTATGGATCTGAACAACATGAAAGATTTACCTCGCTTATTTTTTTAAGGGGAATGTTCCCACTCATTTTGACGAATGTCTTTATATTATTATTTGTTTTTCTTGACGGAGAACATCTCTATAGGTATTACGATTGACACATCTTAGAAAATTTTGTGCTATATAGGAAAACATAAAGCAAAGCAATAATTCTCCCTGCAAAAAATTCTGCGAGTAGAGTGAGACATTAAGTGCTATTGAGTAAACTAATGGCAGATTATGGCAAAAATAAATGCCCAGGACTATTATACAGAAATGCCATTAGAGAATGGTTTAGTTGTGCAATTTGTAGTATGAAGTTGTTTTTCATTTTTGCATTAGTACTGCTACTACAAGAAACAATAAGTTTGTTGACTTGAGAAGAAGAGCATCATCTGTTTGTCTATGGTAAATGCATACCTAATGTAATAAAGGGGTGAAAGAGCAATGTAATAATGCTAGTAACCTAAATTCGATTTAAAATGTTTTTGATGTCTTCAAGCTTTCTGTTTCACTTCAGACAATATCTTCAGTAAAACATTCTTCTTCATAGTAGTCGTTATGAGATATATTCAATTTTCCAGGCAAAGTGCTCTACTCAAACATGAAATCGGAGTCAAAACTTACAAAGCAGTGAGCAAGCACTTTAGTACAGCTATTCGTTTATTATTATGTTCGTTTACAAATTGTATGCATAAAAGGACACGACAAT
Organism: Pogonognathellus flavescens; assembly: GCA_019776165.1. NCBI lineage: Eukaryota > Metazoa > Arthropoda > Collembola > Entomobryomorpha > Tomoceridae > Pogonognathellus > Pogonognathellus flavescens. Next base: position 20,571 of record JABASD010001265.1, on the reverse strand, counting down.
AGTTCTGTAGCAGTACTATACTATGTAGTAGTAGAGAGATGAGATTATAAAAACTTCTGTAGTAGTAATATCCAGAAAGGTTGTTTGTATAAGAAGGATTGCTCGGTCGACAATACAGTTATGAATTGATGGTTGTGCTTTTTAGTGAGATATGACATACAATACAAGTCCAACTATCGTCATATACATACGGAGTAGGAGTAGTGTGGTAAATCAATTGGGTCTCAAGAGATAGGGGACCGGAAATTCTTTTTATCAAAGGAGGAAACGTGAAACCACCGTGAGCTCGGGTTTGTTGGGTCAAAACTCTAAACCTTTATTTCTTATAGCTTCTATCTGTGTATATACAAGTACAAGTAGCCTCTCTTCAACAATACACTATCTCTCTATATACAAAATTTTCATGTTTTTATGTATTATTATGTAACTGTGCGTTTAACTCGAAATGCTCCATATAATTCAATGCATTATAATGTTATTTACTTGTGTTAGCAGCAAAAAGATGCGAAACCATCAGGCTTTATTTTTAAGGAACAGCGTTTACAAGTATTACTTATAAGCATTATTTTAGAATTTCATTGTGGTGGTGGTGATACGATAGTAGAACACTTGCTGAATGTATCTCTCAATGTATGAAAAAGGTTCCTCGATTCAAAGTGGATGTTTGTAGTAGTTTTCCATTATGTTTTAATGTTTTGTGTACTGCAATTGCTACACAACCACTTACAGGATACGCACAAAAATATTTTCAAGTTGAATTCATCTGGTAGTATTTATCTCTGGAAGAACAAGAGTTGGACTAATCAAAAAAAGATTGTAAAGAAAAATATGTTTTTCAAACGGAGGAATGCACATATTTTTCTAAGCATCTTATTATTATCAGTATTCTGTCAGAGAAAGAGGATACTATGGAGAAATGGATGAGACTCTTCGTGTGTTGTGAAGTTTATCACTGGAATACACATCAGAGCCTTGTAACATTGGATTGTTGTACATGGTCAGAAATGAGAGATAGAATCATAATCATAAGACTAAGACAGCTACTGTTCTTATTCACTTGTACGTAAATAGGTGAAGGAAACTCTTAACGTTTTGTCACAGTACTGTGTTGTCAGTGCAAGTCACATACGCAGAAATCCTCCTGATTGTGCATCACTTACTTTTGTCTTAAAATGACATTGAAATAATTAGAGTTGAGATTTGTACGTTGTTTTCGATTCAGACACAATTTAGTCAGAAGCTTCAGTAAGGCATTTCAATTTAATCATATAGATAGTAGACTAACTCTATTTAGCTACTGAATTTATTTGTGATACTATTTATTTGGTTTTTGGTCAATGTGTATATCTTTTGTGGTTTTTAGTGTTACTAGTTCCATCAGAAATTAAATTGATGACTGGGACACGCTTAATAACTCACAATCCTCTAGGACTATACTCATATTAAGTAGATTACGTCAATTTTGGTTTGCTATTACAAATACCTCGAGTATAAATCACGAAATGCGTAATAGCATCACTTAGTCAAGTATAGAAAGCATATTATGGCATATAGTCAGCCAAAAACTAAAGTAGGTAGGTAGTTATAGTGAGGTACGGAAACTCCCAAGTGACTTTTATTGGTTTGTATGGTATGGAAAGGAATAGAGCAGTAATAATAATTCTATCTTTGCTAAACCATTTTATAATATTAGTTTAGCCATGAGAATGACTAATGGTTTATGTACATGTGTATTTTAAGAGCGGAGTACCTAAGTAGATAAGGAAAATAAATTTCTACACTAGTTAACCTAAGAATGGACACGTTTTATGTTTTCTCAGTTTACTAGTTCATATGAATTGTACAAACATAATGAAGTCGTATCATTTTTAGTGATTTCTATTTGTACCTTGTCTATTATAAACAGGGAATGGTATTTACAGGAATTCATATTAAGGATTATATCAGTAGTACTAGTTTTTTAAATCTTGCTTTTGCCTTGGGTAGACTTTTGACGTTTTGTGTGAGGATGGAATATTGAACGAAGCTCAGAAACCAGACCTCTGTTAGTTTTCGTTGTGTGTGTTGAGTTTGTGAGTTAAATACCCAAAAATTTTGCTTAGCGGGCGTGAAAAAGAGCCGGATGTTTACTTCCTATCCGTATATGGTGAAAATGTTTGATTCATTTGTAAACGTGTCGTCGGTGGGCAAAGGGAAAAGTACTCACTCCTCATGATCCTATATAATGTATATTACACTGTCGAATTATTACAAGTACCAATAACACTACAAAAAAGACACACACACAGAGAGACAGAGTATTGGTGGTATGGTGGTGGTGGTGAGTAACCTAACAGCACACATCCGCCGCTACGAAATCGTTGAAACTCTTTTCTTGGCAGAATATTATTATTACTATGAGATAATGTTGCATGTCTTCTGCCTTCGTTATGTTAGTTATTGTTTAGTTACTGTAGGATTATGGCTTTTGCTCTATGGCGATGATCGTAATGATTATAATATATAAACCCCCTATATAGGTAGATGTATATTAAAGACAATATACAGTCAAATAGCATTCATCATTAGTTACGATCGCTTAAACATAACAGAACTGTCGAAACTTGGAGGTTTTTGTGTACACGAGGTTGATGATGAAGCTAATCTTAATTTTACAGGAGGAAATGCCGATAAGATATAGTTTGAAAAACGTTTTCCAGGTTCATTGGTGAGAACTTTGATATTTCTTGTGCATAAGCCCTACCACGTAAGAGCTAGGCAAGTTAAAAGTTCAATATTACGTGATTGTTGCAGAAAAGCAGGGCGAATGCACGATGTTCTGGTAGTAAGTATAAATTAATAGCGTTTTTTGCATTTTTATGTGATTGCACAAAGATATAACAATTAAAGGACCTCGATGAGGTCAGGTAAAAGGTAGTTGACACAGGAAGCGGGAAGTTGGTTCTAAAGTTCATGTAGATAAGTGCAAACAAATAAAACAGGTCTCAAGTAATGAATGCTACTTATTTACGTTATGTTTCAGGTTCAATTCATAATAATATTGCATAGATATGCACGTAAGTCGTGTATTGTTCCCTGATTTCTTGCTACTGTAGTTTTAAATGCAATCAACAAGCACATGTCAGTTAACCTGTAAGTGTATGTTCTTCTTACACCTCCACAACCACCATTAACTCCTGAGAAATCAAAAAATGCTCTTTTCCTGTGATTTCTGCGATAGTAGAATGAGGAATCTGGAAAGTTCATACCATAATATCATATCGGTATGTAATGTGCTCTCCCAGAGGTCACAACAAATACAAGAGAAGGTCTACATTACACACCTTCTATATAGGCATATTATATCTACTAACAATAACATTAAGTACACACAGTGAGAAAAAGTTCCAGTTATGGCACTGTTGTCCTATTCTATTCCTCATTTTTAATGAGAAAAGGGAATGACCTGAAATTCTCATAATGTACAAAGCAATACAACACAACGGAGTTTATTCGATTTGACATGATATAATTTTATTATCGTCTTGCTCCGAGCTATAATAATAATGTACGTACACAGCAATGAAATACTATAATGCAGTAAATCTACATTTATAAGTTTCAAGTAGGCACAAAATGGCAAAAACTGTAATTCCTGAGACAATGCACCACACTTGTATGTGTTGTGTGTCTGTGTACTTAAATTATACACCAGATTTAACTTTCATGTTTCAGAATCGTGATTGGGTATCTGTGTGCTCTGATTTATAAGCTTGTGCTTTATTTTTTAACAATAAGGCAAAGACCTAAAAGTAAGTACATAGTACAAATCCTACACAGCATGCGTCATACAGTCAGGTGAACTTCAATTAACAATCATTTATGTTAGAATTCTAAAGCTTACTGTACTTTTTGCAATGTACTACTTTTGTGTATTTACGTCGCAAATCCTTCTTATAAGAAGGATTCCTTTTTCTGTTGTACATAGAAACAATGCGGATGTTCTTATTGTTGGCATACGCATGTCAGGCATAAATTAACCTAATTGACTGACTCACTACGTACATTTCAATTTATATACTTATCATTTTATTCTTTTACACATTCACGTTCAATAAACACCTAACTGTACAAATCTGATTGTACAGTAACACATGCAACTTTAGCTTTGTGTGTGTGAATTTTTCCACTATCTATTTCTCATTATACTCCTCAAATCATTTCTAATTTATTTCTAACTAACTTTGGGAATTTATCCGTTTTAACATTTAAAACGCGATGGTTGGACATACACGAGCCTCGTCTCATCGGTTGTAGTATGTAAATCGTTTATTTACCCCGGTTTACGAATAAAACGAGTCTGACTCTTCATATTAGACACGACACATTGTATACCGTACTAAAAAACGTGTAAAACATACCTGGCAGAATATAACCAGCATTTCCATACGTTTTTACTAATTCAAGTTGGAGTTAAAAGTTGAAGCTATAGTTTGACAAAACAAAACACTTACAGTCTACAGTAATGAAGGCAAAGTGACATTTACATTCGTTGTTGAGTCATTATTTTTACGTTACATCATTTTAAATGATGTTCTGCTGCTTCATCTACCTGTTCTCTCTGCCAAGAAGCACAATATGCAATCTGCAATATTTAAAACGTGAAATATTATTACATCCTTAATATTAGAGCTTATATACAGAGACTACGCATATAGTACTAGTCATAATTTTATTTACGCATAAAATACAAGTTGATGAGTCTGTACTAATATATCTGTTGAATATTTTCCACACACTAAAAACAGAATGGAAATTCATATTATCTATACATACTGTAAATTATATTATGCTTCACACACAGATAGACAGGGTACAATGAGTGTACAAAGATGAAAAGATCTTTATGCAATTTTATGAAATGAAAGTAGGTTGTTCTGTAGGTTGGTCTCCACATTCATTTATAGTGTGTTTGGAGAAGAAGAGGCGTTTTCCAACATGACATCCAGTCACTCACTCACCATTTTCTCTATAGACTTCAAGTTGACTCTCTGCATTTGTGAAGCAATAGCAGCAGCAGTAGTAGTCAAGTGTGAGATGTTACATAGTAATGAGAGAATAACTGAATAGGTAGTTAACGTGGGTGGATGTGTATTCCACGAGATTTAGTCCCAATTGTGTTTATACTTTTTATCTTTTACCACTTGCCATAGTATTCCTATTAGTAGTAGTAGTAGCAGTACTACACTACATGGCTAATGGAACAGAAGAATATATAGACGAAATACTTACAACAGCCATGCACAGTCAAGTATATTTGCATTAGACACGTTCAAACAACATTATGCTATACACACAGGAGGATTGCATAGAGATGCCGGCAAGATATTAAAAATCCCATTCTTCTTTATTATTGTCGAATCGTGGAATAGAGGTAGCTCAAAATGTGACTAACAATAGTAAAGGTAGCTATAGTACTTACAAACTATATTGATAATAAATATGTAGGTATATCCCTCTTATATACTTTGGTAATATATTTTGGTAATATATTTAAGCATAAGTGCAGTAAACTGTTGTATGATGATGATAATGGTATATTTGGATTTGCTTAGTATAACTTAGGTATAAGATCTATTTAGTTAACATTAGCACATTGTTAGGATTTTTATGCATACACAGTCGTGTTTCGTTATTTGATAGTCTAAAAGGTACTCTGAGGAGGGGTTAGAGAGATTCTGTGAGTATGATGCAGTAATACGAAGTAACAGTTAGTGAATTTAGTATATAGAAACTTTCCTCGTGTAAATGAAGCAATCATTGTCGGAATATAAAATTTTATTTTTATTTTCATGCATTTAAAAACTAAACTACCCCATGCAAAGTTGTATGTGTTATGTTTGTTTCTATCAGAGTATAGTAAAGGAAATGAAGTAGAAATCTGTAAAGTTGTCTGAAGTTATAGATTAAGGTATTCCAATGTTTACAGTTTTTGGAATTTGCAGAGAGGATTTATATGATGATGTATAAAATCGGAGGGATTTGCTGTGGTGATGTCATGAAAGAGGGGTCATCGTGTACAAAGAGGAAACTGATACTTGAATTAGTGAAAGAGTTGTCGTACCAGACGACACAGTAATGGTGAATATGTGGAAAATGTGGAGCTTTAGCTTGTTGGAGTAAAATCACCTGTCGAATCAAGCAATGCTCTTTGTATTTCAGAACAGGATGCTATTATTATCCTCCTTCGTTCTGAGTGAACTCTGGAAAAATGACAAAGGAAGTCATATAGTTGCCTTAATACAGTTTTCGATGACACGAGGTCGAAAGATAATATAATGCGGCACGTGCCACGTGGAGATGACTACAATGGAAATGTCCGTCTGAGTCTGATACAAATGGGACATGAATAAAATACAGGATTTGGAGATTTTGACTGAGTTCCGTGTAATAATGACCAATTTGCGACAAATAATGCAACTTGTTACATGTGGTACAATTAGCAAGGACATGAAATGTTAGCTTATTCTTTTAATTGGAACTCAGACAGGATGAGGATGGTCTAATTGACTGATTTCGCACAATCTATCTTTATCTACAACTTGTGTTTGTATAATTCAAGATGTACAATTATTTTTCCCCTTCGATGACTGTCCGACAGATTTCTGTGAAAAAAGTAATTCCTCCTTCATAATATTTAATTGTGTCCACTTTGCAGATGTTAAAAAAATCTAGAGAACTAAAATCGTGAGACAAGTGCCACAGAAATCCTAATTTATCCAATGTACCATTATCATTAAATAAATGGAACAATTAGTTGACATTTACTAACTCAAGTGAGTAGTTAGCCAGGACAGACGTCCTGAAACTTCTTCCTCCTTTCGTAAGCGTTGAATAAATAAGACAAGGTTTCATTTCTGAAGACTTAAGCAAATCGTGGTCAATTTCGCATTTTAAGCAATATACTTATAGGTTGCAGTATTTAATTTTTTATTAGAAAGACAGATATAGATTTTCGATACGTACATTAATATTCTTAACTAACCATAATATGTAGGTGGTCGATTTCTGAAACCGGGCAGTGTAAAATACTAAAAAACAGGAAAAATATCAATGATTAGGAAATAGATTGAAATATTGGGAGAATAGGAATTAAATGGCTACACTGCTGGAATGAATAGACTGATTTAGTTGCAGGAGGTGTAAACTGACTTGAGTAGAGAAATCATTTTATGATATTTGAATTATTATTTAGAGTTGGACTATTTGGTGAAACCTGTAGGTTACAACCATCACATAGGAGAATCCGTTCAGCTGAGTGAATTGGCCAACGGGAATGGGACGTCGAATGGAGTTGGAACTGCTCCAGGCCCATCCAGCGGATCCGGAGCCAGTGGAACCGGAAGTGGAAACGGAGACGAAAATGGCTATGTATCACAAGGATACGACGGTGATCCAGATTATCATTCCTTGCCCGATCCAGGCACACATCCCGCCTACGTTGAGAACTCACCAGAGTTTTATCCCATACCTTCCGATAAAACCTTCCAACAACAGTTCACAAATATCAGCAAAAGATTCGGAGGTAAACACTTTTAAAGTTTTTGATCTAATTAATATTTTCTAACAGTTAAAATCTTTGTAATTCTTTTAAAACTTCTAAGGGTACTATTTCAATTCATTTCTCGTTAGCCAAACATGTTGAAACCAATTTTATCTAATTAATATTTTCTATCAGTTAAAATCTTTGAGATTCTTTTAAAACTTCTAAGGGAACTATTTCAATTCATTTTTCGTTAACCAAAATTTTCTGTTACGCTTTAACAATTTTAATTAGAAATATTTAGGTACTTGCTACACATTTTCTATTGCGTATAAACAAATTAGCATTCACTCACCCCTTGTATATGCACTGTAGCAAATAAAGACACGTATCTAAAGGTAAAACTGCTAAAAGTCATGCCTAATCGTAGATTTATGGTAAAACATTATGTCATGACATGATATCATTTTATGTACTCATTACTATTACATTGAAAACGTTATTAGACTTCTCCTGGCACTCTTGTAATTACAAACACTGCAAATCTATTCTCTTTTTAGTACAAACGTATATACCTATGCCCTTTACAGGCATTCTCTGTCGGCATCCCCAAATACACACAAGCCTCGTCAGAATTTAGATTTTGTTTCTCTCTATTCCTTAATTCCTTACTAGTTTTAAGCAGCTCGTGATTTCGCATTAGAAATTTAGAATTTGCATGTGCATGTTTGGTCTCCATCACACAGGGAAGTTAAATTGAATGTAGTAATTCGTAAAACGTTCTTGCGAGTTATTCATTATGCATGTAATGAGCCATAATTTGTTAAGTCTACTATATAAGTGTGAATTTCTGTGTTTATTCAATCTTTAATTCAAAACTTACGTTGTTCGTGCAATGTATTATTTATCCTTCACATTTTCCAACCACCACCTATTATACTTTACACTAATAAGCTTTCATTTCAGTTTACTCTGTTGTTTTGTGAATGTGCGATGTGAAAGATTTGAAATGACTTGAATGATTGTTATTTGTACTATTACAATAATAATTTTGTGAGAATACATAGTCACATTGTATGCTTAGGTATTTATAATTGTGAGTTGCAAATAGAATTAGCGTGGATGGCTCAGCATGAACATTTGCAAGTGTTGCTTTAAATATTATGCTCACACTACTGTAGTACTAACTATTTTGCAGTTTTGTTAACTAACTGCTGTGTATATTTATATAGTGTTAGTCTGCATTTGTATTTTGGGCTTAAAGGTGGCAAACAATAGGAACTGTTGTAGTATGAGTGATGTGAACAAGAGTGGAAAATTGGTGAGAGATAAGACAAGACTCACAAGACGGAATAAAATAACTTGGCTGGTTACACTGTGAGTGTTATAATATTCTGAGTGTATCTGTACATGTTCCTTACACTTAAGCAGTGTGCATTGGTAATGTTATAATAAAATGTACTAATAGTTGCTACCTGGCTGGTTGGCGAGCTACGAATTGGAAAGTTGAGCTTTTTAACGCAAAAACTAGTGTGCGGAACTGGCACATTATGCACCTTAGTGAATCGACTAAGCGCTCGTGTAAATGCTAAATACTTTACTTTGCAAGTTGTACTTTTCTTAAGGGCTACTAATTGAAAATGTAAGCTTTTAATTCCACGAAACTGCTATATGGAGAATTCTATGTTGTATATACACCGTAGAAATATGACTGATGGGCGTGGTGTGACCTGACGCATTCATTACAATAATTATTACAGATTGTTGGCTATATTTCTCTCGTTTTCATCAAAATACACGTAGAAATAGCAATGCATGGGGTAATACGCATTACAAACTGTTATATCACTCACTGCAGCTTTTTACTCTTTGCTTTATCCGACGACCCTCTTTAGGTTTAACATTGTGGTGTGGTATATGCCATGGTGGTGGTGCATTGCATGAAATGTTGTAGGTAGTATATATAGGTATACTTAACTTACTACGTGCGAAAACGATTGATAAATCTGTGTAAAAGTAAATGTTATACTTACTAAAGCTTGTCTCTCTTATTCTACACAAGTAAAAGCAATTTTTGGTTCACTTAACTTCTAAACAATCTCCCTATCTATCTGAATCGCTGTAAATTGCGTGCAAACAGATAAACGTAATTGTATTATTGTTTTTGACATTTCTTTTTTATTGCTTACACTAATTATTATTGCGTGTAAGCACTCATTGGCACACAATCTGTGTAATTGAGATAATAATATTGTTATTATGATAGTGCACATAGCTTAAAGAGTTTATAGTGTAGTTCTGATAATTAGATAAAATTTTATATCTTGCGGGGCTAATTGAGACAATCAAATTTTATGTGCCTATACACAATATTTATTTAACGATTGCTTTTTTATTTGTAATTAGGTCGTTACCTGGGTCCAGAATCATACCCTGATGCTTATGGAGGTAGCCCTCATAGTCATCCTGGTCACTACGACTCCCCTCCTTTTCAGACCGTTCCAGGCAGTGGTGTTCCCACTCCCGACCACTGGTCTCCTACAGGATCGTCAGTTAACTCAGCCAACGGTGGTGGAAGCGGTGCAAATACCCCAGTTGAAATGTCCATCGTAAACCCACACTTACACACACATCCTGCATACCTGCCATCCCATCATAGTCATCGGGATCCGAATCAACACCAAATGAACCACCACCACTCCCATCATCACAATGGACATCACTCTCATGTGTCCAATGGTGATATCAAACCAGTCATCCCACAATCCATGCTTGGTGGATACGCAGGTAAATTATTCCTTCTCATTTTTATACAATTTCACAGTGATAGAAAATCTAATTAATTAACCTTAATTAATTTTTCAGTTGCAGTAAAATTTAATTACAAGGGTGGAAAAGCTTTTTTTGTTTCAATTTGACTTAACACACTGAAATTGATTTAGCAGGTCCCGGTGGTGCAGGAGGTCCATGTTTTACAGGATCAGGCCCTATTCAACTTTGGCAATTTCTTTTGGAGCTGTTAACAGACAAATCATGTCAAGGTTTTATCTCTTGGACGGGGGATGGCTGGGAATTCAAGTTGACTGACCCAGATGAAGTAGCTCGAAGGTGGGGGATTAGGAAGAACAAACCTAAAATGAACTACGAAAAATTGAGTCGAGGACTTCGCTACTACTATGATAAAAATATCATTCATAAAACAGCTGGCAAGCGATACGTGTATCGTTTTGTGTGCGATTTGCAGAGCTTATTGGGGTTAGTGGACTTTTATTAAGTTTCTTTACAACATACATTACATTACACTGTCCATATTTGCATATCCATTTTTTCCATTAGCAGTAAGTTATGTGCGTATAAAAACTGTGTTGCTTTTTACTGTAAGATTTTATCTTGCGTGTTTGCAATTCTACATTCTATTAACGTTGATTTGAATATACAAAACTCATTTCTTGCTATTATTTATCGCAAACGTCCGAATATTATGTTCACTGTACACAGTAACACAGTAATGAATGGTATTTGTACTTTCTTACGAGTAGGTATTCCTAGAATTAATGTTGCTGTTCCAAATGTTATTTGTATGCAATACACTACCAATATCGTTCATTACTACTTTTTATTCTCATTTGGCATCATAATAAGAATCTATAATGACTAGGAAGGTACAACCGTGTTTTGAAATGGTTTGTATAAAAAGTATTTTTTGTTTAACAGATATAGCCCTGAACAATTGCATGCCATGGTGGATTTAAAGCCAGAGAAGAAGGACGACGACTAAGTAAGTCAATTCCACTTAACAGCCCGCTGTACACCAGACTTCGCTCGACAAGACAAATTTTTCATTTTCTCGAGTCTGGGAACAAGGGTAACCAGATGCCAATGCCAGACGAATGGCCAATGCATTATCAAAACCCTTCCCCAAAATTTTGTACCTTTACTTACTTTAGTTTTTTCGATGCTCTCTACGTGATTGATATCAAAGGCAACCAATTCTACGCAACATACAACCAACACATCCAAATATTCTCAAGACACCCTTCGTATGCTTTGTGCTACCGATGTACAGTCTTGCAAATACAAACTCAACATGGAATATCACACAAAAAATTGTGTTAGCACTCCAAGACGCGAAAAAGGTTTGTAATTCAGTTTTGAAGAACAAATCTTCAGGCTTTCACACACTACAAACATTTTTTAACCAAGAAATGTGAAAGGTTCTCAGTAATACGCATAAAAATATAAGGACGATGCATTGTGTACTTACGAGTAGTATATCCACCGAGCTTTTTAGCTGCTATATAATACACAAGGAAATTTTTATATACATTTATAATGTACACTGTACACTGCTATACATAATACACCTTAAAAAATGCAACTCCTTGCCATTGCCAAAGTAATGTAAGATTATAAAGCAAAGAAATGTACTACGGATACAGTTCCTCTAAAAATTGTAAAGGATAACACAGTACCAAACCAACAGTGTATAAATGTAAGAAACGGCAGAGCATTCATGTCAGAATACAAAACGGGCATTCTCATATATTTCTCCAGCTCATAAAGAAATTTCTTCGTGATGCATGATGATGATGACTCGAATGTCATTCCAATGCTTCTTTGCGAAAAATCGGTACTGTGAAGAATGCAATGTGATGTTACCCGTTTTGTAATCTGGATCAATGATCTGTTGTTATAAAAGTGTTATTTGAAGCTGTAGCTGCCAGAGTAATGCATTTTACTTAAATGAAAGAATCTGGACGTAATACATGAGATTTTTATGTATGGTGTGGTATGGGAAAACATCTTGTGCAACTACACCAACAAAATCATAGTCGAGCAAAGAAAAACTTTTCACACAAAGTTGCTTTTGGCTTTCACTAACAATAAGATTGTTCATTGGGTGAAAATCATACAGTTTCGTCCACTCAAGATAAATAATTGTTGGTCGGAGAAGAAAAACTGTGGGAGAAAAATCTTTGTTCGGGTCAGTTGACACACTTAGGGGTACAATGATAAGAAAAGTTGAAAACCAACACATGTTACATGAATGGAGGCAGTACGAGTGTCCACAATAAGATCCCTGTGTAGGAAAAATATCATTTTCTATGTAAAAGCTGAGTTGGCAACGAAAATGTGACTCTGTGTCCACTGTATGTGGTTATTAAAGATGAATTAAGGAGAAAAGAGCATTTTTATAGTAAAAATACACTGAATTAGTTGCCTTTTGTGTATTAACACACGTAAGAACTAGAATACATTAAAATATTACTAGTAAGAGTAGAATAATTGACATAATTTCTGTATAGGTACGTACGTGCATTTCCAACCTGATCGTAATTAAGGGAATTGTATTTATCGTGCTGTTGATAGTGTTAGCAATTGCGTTACAAATGCATATTATATTATACCACTATACTTACTATACATGTGCATACCTATACGGACTAAAGCTGAAGACAGAAAAGTGCACGTTAGAACGTGCAAGTGCATATTATGTAATTTAAGACTATAATACGTTACATTGATACAATACATAATTTTTTATTTTTTAACGGATTTCTGTTCACAAATGCATGCACAAATCCACATATTAATGTTAATATTACACATAATAATGATATCAACTATAATTAGTGTTTACTAACTAATTATACGATTCTGTATACTAGAGAATGCATCCGTGAGAGATAAATTACATATATCTCGTCGAGAAATGTCTGTATAGGAATGTCCATGCTGAATATATGCGTTATAGGATTTACTGTGTATTTATTACTCGAGTTCTCATTTCTCATAGAGAAGATGTTTTATCAACATCATCCATCTCTCTCTCCTTTCCTCTCAAAAGTTAATTTCCTTAACTATTACAGAAATTACTATACTACTACTGCTGGCGAGTGTTTGTGTATATGACATGTATGTACATTTTTGTATGCTTGCGTTTATAGTTAGTTAGTACATGATATAAAATAAATTAATTAGGTAGGTAAGTATGTGTGAGAGATATTTAAAGATTGAGAATGTGTTAATAAGATTAAGATTGATGTTAAATACATGTGTATAGGTTAGAGAGAGGGTTGATGCTCCGAATTAAAAAAAAAGGTATAGAAAGAAGCAAAGAGAAATTGAATCGGACATTTCATATGCGACTGTGACTTTGATCTTCCGAGCGATCAAACAAGATCGAATGGAAAACTTATACTTAATTAATGAAAGATGATGTAATGTTAGTTAGAATCATACTTGTTGTCATAATACAGTTAAAATTAGCGTTTTTTTGCGGATAGTCATCATGTCATAAATATATATTGTCTATAGGAAGACATACCTATATGTGTACTACTACTATATGAAAATTTTTAAGGAGAAATATTGGGGGATACTGTGAGGGGTCACAAAATAGCTACAACTATACACGAATAAATAATTATTAAATGATAATTTACATAACATTATTACGATGATAGAGCTAATTGTCTTTGTTATGATCTCCCGTTGAATCAAATATCGTACAGATCTCTTAAACACTATATGATAGGATTGTCTACGAAGTTCAGCAGTGAACATTTAAGATGTAGTAATTGTTTAAGGATTTAGCATTAGAATTATAATATACCAATATTATAGTAAGGGGAAGCTTAACTCTTTTCTTTTCAAGTATTTAACTAAATTTTGGGAAAGTGAATTTAAAGAAAACGTGAATTGATGTTGTATGCGTGAATATAAATACAGATAGTTAGGTCTACTCTCTATAGTTGACTTGAAATGCTTTTTTAATAATTCTATGTACAAAAATGGGTTTAAGAATTTAAATTCGATTCATATAGGTAATTGTAATATTTTACATACTAAAATTACTACATAGGGAAAGAATTGGCAGAAAGAAATACCCAAAAAGGACACAGGGTAAAAGTTTTAAGCTGTTGGGGCGAGTTGAGAATTTAGGGCTCTTTGTTTACTGCGTTTGCAGTAACATGGTGGGCATTTGGGACATTGACCAGTTTGACTATAGAATTTATTATGCAACAAGTATCGAAATTCCAGTAAGTCATCAAAGTGTATAGAATACGACGAAGGGTGGTTGGAAATCTTTGTGTGCAGTTTAGATAGAAATAGTATTACTCATTATAGTAGTTGGTAACTTTTAGGTTCTGTTTTCATATCATTTTTCATCTCCTATGTATGAACTACAATTATTACTCCGACACAAACCATTTACAGTGTATTTACATAGTAGAAAATAGAAAAAATGGCTAAAAACCTAAGTTGCTTCCTTAAGGTATAAACTAGTGATATATATCATTACTACAGTATATAACCAGAAATACATATTGGCTTATTCGCTATAGCTTATAAATAGAATGTATGAAAGGAAAAATGGATGAACAATTAAACCCAAGTGCCTTGTTACCTATAGTATAGGCTATAGGTATAGAAATAAGTTTTCAATCAGTAAGTGCATAAATAGTAATTAAATTTTAGACGTTCTTGTATAGGAAGATATATAAGAGTGTACAGAAGTAGTAAGTAAGGGGGTAAAGGATCATTCTTCCTTTAATTGGATTCATATATGCATATAGAATATATAACTATGTAAGACATTCCTATATAAAAATATATGTGAAATTCCTACATATAACTATATATGAGATTCCTATATAGGAATATATGAGATTCTTATATATAACTATATATGAGATTCGTATATAAAAATATATATGAATTTCCTGTATGGAAATATATTTGTATGCATTGTGGATCGAATTGATTGAATTGGTCTCACCTATGCTAACAATACCAAACCAAAATTACCAGACGATGATTGTGATTGTTTTGTTTACGATACAACAGCCGAATGGTTGATACGTTTATACTGATTAGGATTACTATACAAATACTATAGTGAGGATAAAATAAATACCTTAGGTGAGAGATACATTAAAATAATTAGCTTTGGGGTTGACTTCCGTAGATTGCAATTAGCTCTCCATGTCCATACACACACGCACTGCACCACTTTTGCATTTCTCGTTATATGTGCATTATTTCTGTACTCTTACACACAGTGTCTACCTATAGAGATATTATTTGATCAACATACCTATAGCAGCCGAACAATTAATAACGTTAAAAGAAGTATAAGTATATGTCTAGTTAGATACGGTCTCACAATTTACGCTTTTCATTTTCTCATTTAAATTTTCCTATAGAGATATATCCATCTTGTGTGAATTAGCCTTAAATTACAAATAGAAAAAAGTACAGCCAAGAAACAATAAGTAAGACCTTGTTGGTGCAATGTTCTTTCAAGCATGAAGCTGCAGTAGCAAATAATTATCCTGTGAATTTAATACACACAGTAGTAAACACTCTTGCTACAATTACACAAACAATTGTACTTTTGATGTTTTGATTATTCTTTTTTTGTAAGTACTTGTGTGTTCTACAAACATTAGCAAAGTAAACTTCATAAAGAATCATACTATTGGAGTGTTTACTTCTTATTTGCCCTGTTATTGTTATTACTACGATGCTAGCAAAAATACTGTTTACTTTTGCAAGATTTTTTAACAGCTATGTATTTTTCGATTGTATTGCCAGCTACTGTAATACTGATTCTCAAGAAGATGGATGATTTATTTGGTTGTTGTGGTTTAACTTGTATAAATTTGTTTTCGTTATTGCTGTACTTCTTAGTACCTACTATCAGTACGGCTTTAATTTTCGTTTGTTTTTACACAAATTCAATTTGTATGATATATTAGACACGAAATACAATACTGATCTATTAAGCTCACACACAGGGAACATATTATAAAAATGAAAAATTCATTTAAACTTAAATTGGCAGTACGTATAGTGGAAGATACTTAACTTTATAGCTATAAGTACGTAAATTGCAGTTGTGTAGATTTTATCTCAATGAAAGTTACAGAACGAGGAAAAGAACATTGAATAATATTGTGCTGCAGTATTACAGAAGTATGAGGCATTTCCTTAAAGAACAAATTGAAACTGTATACCTATACACCTATACTATAGCAGGGCTATGTAAGTGATAAATAACTGTAGTACTTACTTGCTACAAATAACTTCGTAGGTAAATAATGTTTTGCACAGATCAACGGATAATATTATTACTCATACATATTTAGTAGTAACGAGAAATTTTTCAGTTTTTCAGCTATTTGTGTTTGGTTTTTTTCATGAATTAGGTTTTGCAACTATGTGGGTGCATCGCTTTACGGTTGACAGTTGATTAGGAAAGCCTAGGAGTAGGGAAAATTCATTCCATCCATTTGACGGACAATCCTTTCACATTCATTATTAAAAAACGTCGAGGAAAACAAATCACAATCATAATATCCATAGACCAAACTAAGAATTTACTTGTATAATCCGAATCTAAAATACCCTTTCGTCTCTAGAAATAAATTTATTTACTTATATGAGAACTTATACTTAATAAAATATTTTAGAGTTAGTTCTTCTATACAATTACACACACCTTTCAGAGGTATTCTCGTACAAATTCCAATACACACAACCAATCAGTGTACTTTTTACTGGTATACATGCACAAGGTAGTTTAATACATCAGTTAGTCTATATAGGTAGATTATAATTTTATTAGGAAAGTATAGTAGTAGTAAAATGCAAATATGCCTGTTATAAATGGACCAGAGCAGAGGAAAAACAGAGTATTGTAAAAATTGCCAACAATATACCTATATACTAATAATCTACTATAAGTAAATAGTAAATAGAACTTATACGGTAAAAATGTATTAGCAATCTATTGTACCTACCTACGTAACGTAAATATATATAGCGGTAATAATTATGAAAGCATAAAATCTAGTAGGAAGAAGGAATGTTTGTTTTGTTTGAATGTGTTGATAATGAGATATTGAATTATTACGGTTAAAGAGGTGTAGTATGGGAAAGAAGGGATTTATTCATAGTTCATCATCGTATAGCGTGTGTAAATACATATAGGAGAGAGGGTGGGGTGTTTACTTGTATTGTAATCATAAGAAATATTACAATGCTTCGTCTAGACCCTCTAGTTTGTAGGTCTAAGTCAAGTCGTTCAATTCTAACTGTCTAGCCTGAACTGCAGTAAAATGTCCGCTTTGTGTAAGTATTCTCAATGTACCTATTGTATTAAAAAACTTTAGAAATATAGTGACGTAAACTAGAAAATGCATTTTTAAAACAAAGAACAATGCTAACAACACGTTGCATCTCGTAATAGTCCATGATCCGGTTTCTTTTTGTGAACAAGTGCACGCACATTGTTCCTTCAACTCTGTGTGATTACTCTCTACAACAAAAGAATTTCAAATTCAAGTTTTCAATATACCTTGGACAGTATAATAATAATATTTTTAAACGCAAAAGATAATATTTACATTAAAGTATAGTAAACATCTTAATACAATGAAAAGTCGATAATATTTGCATGGATGAGCATGGATAGAAGAAAAAGTTGAGGTATTCGTTGAAAAATATAGGAAAGTGTGAATTTTGTCGGAACCATTTTTAATGTGGTAAAAGGTGTGTACTATAATGTAATGTGTATAAGTAGATTGATGAAAAGAGCAGTAACCAAAGACATGAGCGAATTGTTTAGATTGAAAAGTGATGCGGATGATCCTTAAAGATAAATAGAGAATTTACTAAACTACTCCTGTTATATGTTTTCAACACGAGGTGTAATTAATTGTCAGTAATTTAAACAGTAAGCTGCTGATGAAACATTTTATGTGTATTTTTGACGAGACGAAGAAAATGAGACGAAAAGTAAAAGTCACATTTTATTTCTCGTCTCAGATTATTTTTCTGTCGAATCAAAACTTGAGTGTGGTACAAAGTCCATTGTGAATTGAATAGAAAATACTTAGCGGATAAGTTGCTAAAAACATTAAACTCTCAAAAACTTAATCTGTATCAATCTGTAACTCTATATAAATCCTAAAAGTGTAACTACTTATGTTAGTGGGGATACTCATACTAAGTAAAATATTTTGTATATCTTGTTAATCTCATTTAAAGTAAAACTACCAAATTGTCTTCTTATATTGTTCTTAAACATTCTTTGTTTGTAAAATCAAGCCTGAAACTGTATTTATTTACTTTAACTCTGTATACGTTTACAACACACGCATTGTAATAGGTACTGAAGGGTATTCAATTCTTATGATTGTCTCAAAAGGTTTGATATTGAAATAAATTATCATTTACTACTGTAAATTCTTATTCAAAAGAAAATTAAGCAACCCCACTGACTGAGGATACTTAATTCTTTTTAACTTGATAACCTTAACTGTCTTTATGTAATAATGATTAAAAAACTTAATCTTCAGCCTACCGAGTATAGTTACTTACTAAAAATTGCTATTGTAAAAAAAGAACAGTAGTATTTACATAGTAGTATTATAGTATCTGCGTTTTTAGACTTATATAATATGACTAAAGACAATTAGCAATTATTGTTAGCGTATAAAAAAGAAACTCTAAAATAACGGTGTATTGTTGTTGCCAGCTGTATTGTAATGTACAAGTCATTTATTATCATTGTGAATGATTCAAAATCTGTATAAGGTGATGTGAGTGAATGTAAACTTATAATAAGGCTCTATACATAAATTTATGTACGTGTACATAGAAAAATTGCTATAATTGTAAATCGTAAAACTCTATATACCACATATAAGCTATAACACGAACATATTATTCCCCTATAGGTATTTCCTTCTACTAATTTATGCGTTTCTAAATACTATGACTCTGTGAGTATGTTCTTATTACTGTTATTAATCTTACAAGACATTCATGAAGCTCTGTGTGCTCATTGACTTACTTAAAATTTATTCTCTGTGTGTTTAAGTATTAACTTGCAGTTGTTTGCACGCTTATATCTTATATAGAGTGTACATATACAGGAACAAGTGTATTGTGAATATTTTAAGCTAGGCCGACGGGAATATTTGATGTAGGTGTGTATGTGACGATGATTTCTTTGTATACTGCTACTACTACAATGAAACCGAAGCATTGTATTACAATTGTGTTATTATTCATAATATTACTACTACAGTAGTTGACGATGGAGTCCATTGTCAATGAATGTTACTTTTTGTTTGTTTGTATGAGTGTCTAGTGTATAAGTTGTAATACATAAATGCGTGTTTGTTGTGTTAATTTAAAATGGTAATTTTTTAAGTATATATAGAGTAAGTTGTACTATTTATATATGACATGTTGTATTTGTAGTATAGTTGTATTGTGTAAAATATTATTAAGATTTATCTCATCTCTATATACATTTAAACACTTTGCATGTGTAAATATATGAATGTAAACATTATCCTCCTTTAGCTTTTCCCGATATGTCTTTACAATTATACCCCAGTGACCCCAGTGTGTAGTAGAGAACGTTAAGTAGTATAAACCGAAATATGATCCTTGTCTATGTAAGTACATGCATTCAAACGTTAATACTATAGAAAGATAAATACATTTATTATATATATACATATATTATATTCTGTAAAATATTGATTCATATATTATTATTATTTTAATTATTATTATCATTATTATTATTATTGCATATTATGTCACCTTTAATTACCTACGTTAATATTGTTAGTTTGTAGTTGAGTCGTATTGATCAAATGTAGCATTATGTTGTAGTGCTGTATAGAAACAAATCGCTGTTTCTCTGTGTCGTACTCGAATAAGGATAATATGACATTGAAATAGAAATATTAAAGCCATAAAGTTGCACCACAGATATTTCCTCCTCCTTGGTCAATTTCATTTTTATTCTCATACTATTTATATCATTCCTTAATTAAGTATCATCAAAATCTTCATCTTTTGCATGGAAATTCATCATTTTCATTTTCATATTACAAAAAATTCACTTATTCTCATTTTAACCCTTTCCTTTGGCTGGACGAATATATTCGCGCAAAATATCAGTTAGTAGCCATGGGAAGACGAATATACTCGCGCCCAATTTCTGTCATTAAAAATGG
>JABASD010001264.1:0-43826 GCA_019776165.1 Pogonognathellus flavescens | reverse complement strand
CCCGAACCCGTAAATTTCGGGTCGGGTTCGGGTTTACCCGACCCGAACCCGACCCGTTCCCAAGTCTAATAGGTAGGTATGTAAGTGTACAAAACTTCTAGCTGTCAAAGTATGTTTTGTGTAGTTGCGTTGTTATATGAATGGCGTGTAATAATGCATTAATACTAAAATATGAGTGACGTAATGTATTGTGTACCTAGTGTATCAGTGTATAATTCTTGGGTGGTAAGTAAGTGTGTGTGTGTAGGGTGTATGAGATGAGATAGTTTGAAAGAAGAATAAGAGTGGTATGGCCTGGTGCTCCGGGTTGGTGGCGTCTGCCCGCCTTCTTGCCATCCGTAAAAGTGTTTATTTGCCCAAGAGTGTATCAGAAGGATATTTAGGAGTATAGAGGGACCAGTCATAAAGTTTAGCAAGGTTGTGTATGTGTCAAGGAAGTTTTGCGTTATGGTTTAATTTTGCTGAAAGTTGGCTGAGCTTATGGAAGTTGAGGATAGAAAGAAAGTCCACTATTGGCTTTTGGACAAAGAGAAATAGTCAAATAGTCAATAAAAGGAGTAGTAAGAGGAGACGAGCACTTGGAACCTTTTATCGAAATAAGACAAGTATATCATGCTTGGGAATGTGCTGATCCTTGAAGCTGACTAGTTTGTTTGGCCACTCACTGTTAATATTGAACCCCTAGTCACTACTACATACATCCAACTATTTGCCTGAACGGTCAGCAAACAGCAGCATGTAATGTATGTAGTAGTAAGAGGAAACTCAATTCATCCCATGTCTTTACACGACGACTTTGCTTACTTCAATACAGTCCACATACAGTAATGCTCCCATACCATTACGTATAGCACACACAGTAGTTTCTTCTTTCAATCGTTTTCCATGGATGGGCCCGACTCTCTTTAATATAACGAACAATAAGTAGCCATGTCTCAGACAAAATAACATAACTAGCTATGTACAACAGCAATGACGCTACTTGGCGACCATCAAGTCAAGACAATTGCCTCCGAAAGGTGCTCCACCAGCAGTTGAGTAGAGAATCGCATTTCCCATCTCTCTGTCCACTCCATTCCTCTGAGTCCTCCCCGGTGCATCGTTATGCAAAAATTGACAGGAACTGATGATGGGCCAGGACGTCACGTAGTTCCCATATACCTCGTCAAGATTATCTTCATTGACACTTGAACAATACCTAGGGTTTATACAATATTTATCTATAGTGCACACATACACAGCTATATCTATAAATATACTACACTACTACTACTTACATATTATATGAGATACAAAGTAAGTGGTGTACGTTGAAAGCACAAGGCCAGGGCCACGGAAATCCACACCCGCGAGCTATAGACAGATATTATGTTTGTAGAAGAAGTATAGTCTGAAAAGACGAGGAAGAAGCAGTTGAATGTAATTCAACTCTAAGCATTACTACTACTACTGCTACGTCTTCTACAAACTACAATACATATAAAGCTATACAGTACTACGATATGGCAATTACTTTGTCTGTGGATCTTATTGTATCCATAAGCACTTTGTGATCCGGGAAGCCAAATGGGAGGGGATACCGATTGCGGAGCCGGTGGAAGAAGAAGAAGAAGAATATAATATGTATTTTGAGTTTGGGTGAAACGATCCTAATCTTAGACTGCGTGTGGGAGATCTTTGCATATACTACGATCAGAAATATTAAATGGATATTGCTGTGTGAATGCTAATAAGCAAATAGTTATTATATTTGAGGAGGTGGATCATTAGCCTTGTGTTGGCGAGCAAAAGGCGTAAAAGTCTTTCAGAGTCTTCAGGACATTGCGGGCTACTAATTATAATTGATCAAGAGAAACAGATTTGATAAAAGTAAATGATGGCGTATAGTGTAGCTAGCAGATGTTTTTGTGTGCTTGTTATTAGTAGTGGAAATATTTATTATACGCGCTTAGTTATTGTATTAATTGATAAGAGTGAGAGACGCGGGTGGGATTTTATTTCGGAGTTACCTAGTGGTTTTCTGGGTGTTTTATATACGAAGCAGAGTGGGAGCAATATTAGTATTTGTAGTGTAGAGGAGAGAAAGGTCGTGAAAGAGAAAGATGTGTGATGATGAAGAAGCATGAAGATCGGTTTGGTAGGTTTGAGGTTGGATATTCATTTCCGATGGGTAATACTTGAGGGGTATTCGTTAATTTCTTTGAAAACAATTATATCTGAAATATTGCGAAGGATGAATGGGAGCCAACCTGATATATAGCCGCAAATTATTTGCCTTGCATATAAAAAGGTCTGAGAAGCATTGTGTGTCTTTGGCTTTGCCATAACATTCTCATTTTCAGGATTGTGATGATAAATGCAATATCCGCTCTTCTGCTGTGGTATTCCAAGTGGGCTAGTCGAGAGAGAGAGAGAGATTCTTTGGAGTGAGTGGGGCAAAGTTCTTTGCTTATTGGAACGGATCAAAAGGGAATGTTTTGTATGAAGCCAGTTGCTGCAGAAAGAAAAGAAAATTTATCCCTTTCGTGGCGTTGGACTCGACCACATAATTGTATTATGCACAAGATTCGCCATCCATAATGGTCTTTGGAAATGGTTGAGAATTTCTGCTTTGCCTTTACATCCTTCTGTTGCAATAATCCCCGGCCGAATACTCCTTCTTCTTGTCTTGTCTTGCCAACCAACCACCAAACCTAAACCTTTACACAGATACATAATACGACGACTAATGCTAATGCTATGCCTCTGTCTGTCCCTGCTTTGCCTAATACTAACTACTACACAGATACATACTAACACTAACTCTCAAAACTATACACACTCGTCTTATATTTATACATTACGACTACGCGAACATTATACATCTTTCTTCTAATAATAGTATACTAAGCTGTCTACCACCACCACGGCTGCTTCTCCCACCAAAAGACACTCACAACCAACAAGCCAACTACTACTTACTCTTTCTCGACATCATTCTCCTACTTACAATTACTACTACGACCACTACAACAGAAAAGCTACACACACCAAACCGTCTTCTCTTTTCCTCTCCGTCTCTATCTCATAATATCACCACGCTCCTCTCTTCTCTCTGTTTCATTCACATCTCATCATATCACAGCTAAACCTCAGTCTATCCTTCCATTATGTAGAAATTCAATATATGTCCACATATTTTGAGGTGCACAGTCTCTATACCTATTTTATATTACCTAGATGAATCCACCCCTACTTAAATACTTTCTTTCATGTACAATTACGATATACTGTATGTATACCAATAGAAATATGATACAGCTACAATCACATACATGATAAAAGTTTGTTCCTACTTTTTTTAATTTATGCATTACCAAACTAAACATGAGAAGTGCACTACTCCTGTTAAGTCACGAAAACCCAACCAGAAAGATATGCTTAATTTTACATAATTCCATATATACTTTAAGTCTCGCATCCGTATTGGCACAGTTATTTTTTACTCTAATATTTTTTTTATCATTTAGTACTCTGCTTCCCTATGTTAGAAAAGTCTCATTGCTTTTCGTTCATTTTTTCGTTCTTTACTGGTTATGGTTATAGATTGTATAAGTTATAAGAGTGGAACTAAATGGTTTGAATAAGTATGTGTGTATTACATGTCTATATGTATCAGTGGCACTATTTCTCGTCTTTCTGCATAAGACATGACTGCTTAGCACCACGTTACCACCTCTCACTCAACCAAGACTCTCACCATTGTATTGCTCTCGTGTTCCTCTTTGCTGCTTGACTTCAACTTCCTCTCATGGCATAATACAAATATATCGTCCGTTCCTTCATCGTATAGTCTCGACGCTTCTTCTTGGCCGGAGAAGCTCTTTTACTCAGATACTACTACGAGGAGTATTTACTTCTATTCTGGAGTTTCCACGACTTGTGTACATACCAGGCCAGCAATAAATGCTTAAGGTACTCTCACAGTCAGTCAGTCACTCACTGCTATGTACTCCTCTTGTATATGTGTAGTGTGTACTCAATCTCATCCATAGCCTCATCTCATTCACTAAAGTAGAAAAGAGAGAGAGAGTAGTTGTGAAGTGGCTTTCAGCTTGACTCTCTTGTTGTATTTATATTGTTCCCTCTTATCTGTATTGTATCATCACTACTTTACTACTAACAATAAGTATATCGTTCCATGTAATATTTACTGGTACATTATTGTACAATGTAGCCGTGGATTTTATTTTCATCAATTAACCTTCCTTGCTGTAACTATACCATCAATATTCTCTTAGGTATATACATGCTATTACCTATACATAAAATGGAAGTATGATCTGTGTTTTATTTCTTTATGGTATGTGCCCTTTGTTTTGTAACAACATCATCATCATCATCATCATTTACAACAAGAACACATTACTATGCACGCAATAAAAGTTATTGCTAGGATTTGACGAACAGCTCAGGCAGATCGAATGTTGTTGTTAATGAGAATGAAGGAAGGTAGTAGCCGTAGCCCCCTCCTTTGCACTCGTGGACTCCAAACTCCATAGAGCACAAGACACGGAGGATTCTCGCCTTCTTCTCATTCCCTCTTCCGTTTATTGTGCTTATCAATGCAAATAGTAAGAAAAAGGGATGGAAATAATTGCAGGACGAGGTAAGCATACGAAAGAGACAACTTGATGCAAAAATTCCGTGCACATCTTCCATCCGACTGCATTATAGCTCTTATTGGTAGTAGTACAGTAGTCTACTAACAATCAGAATATACCTAGATACTGTTTTAGTGTTTCTGGTGCTGATGCTGCTACTACAGATACTACAACTACTTAATGCTGCCAGAGTAGTTGCTCTTGTTCTCCAGATCTAAATGCTTAGCCTCCCTTCCATATTTACCAGGAGAGGAAATACTGGCATATAGTTGCTAATATTATAACAAAGACACTTTTATAAAAGAGCGCAGTGAGAGAGAGAGAGAGTAGGAAGAGTGTGATGGAGGATGATACTGCTGTAAGTACAAGGAGTTCTTGTTGGTTGTTCTTAGCTACTGTTCTTCTAGGTCTAGGTTTGCTTGGCATGTGGACGACGAGTCCTTTTTGCTTACAAGTTGCAATGGATGGAGCAATAGTTATGTAGTCTGGAGTGGAGACTTTTAGATACTGCTACGACATTCATTGTTATAATCATACGTACATATAATACATTCATACACAGAGGAATGATACTGGTGTGGTAGATCCGCGTGCCCTGTAGCTTCCATTTCTACTCCGTAGTGTCAAGTGCTGCGCGTGATTTTAATGGAATATGACAAGGATGGAGGCTATAAAATTAATTGTGGACGAGATAGCTAAGGCATCAACTAAAGCGCAGAGGAAAAGTCATAAAAGTTTTGGGATGTGCCCGAGTCGTTTCCTATGTCAGCCTTGCAAACCTTTCTCGGACGACAGCTTTATGAAGATCATATGTTACTAGCGTTTACTTTTGCCACAGCTCTCTTTCTTCTCCTCAGCCCATTGTAATGTTATTACTCCTTGCCAACTTTTATCGAAACCATCAGAAGCAATTATCCTCCGATGCCCGACTTACCTCTATCCATACATACAACAACATTCTCATCCTATTATGTCCTTAGTGCTCCGCATGAGCTCTTCCTTATTACCACTTCTCCTTGCTTATCGCCACGGCCCTCTCGCTGGCTCTCCCCCGCTCCCGCAATCAGTCATGTAACTATACCAGCCTTTCTGTAGCCAAATGTCTTCAATCTTTACAACAACCTCTGTATACCAAATTGATACACATCTTTGTAAATATAATTATGAATCCTAAACTCTTTAAAATGAATAGGATACACTTGTGTATAGCTAATGAGAATGCGAGATAACTTTTGTGCTATGGATTCATTCATTTTTAACCCATTTAACCCAATTTCTAGAAAACGGCTTGGTACAACTGTATGTACATGTTTGATTTGAGATGAATTGTATATCTTTCAATATTTCTAAATATATCTTAAATGACAGAATTTCTGGGAAGCATAAACATAATAGTTACTAAAATGATTACATCACTATGATAAAAGACAAGACAATAAATAATGACACAAACACAATTGTTTAGTTACAAAAGCTGTGCTGGGTAAAGCCTTATAATATAAATAATTGTTATTGTTTGAAGAATTAAGTATGAGTGTAGCATTGGTCAACGATGTGGACAAGAAGCTCGAAACATTTGCATTAGTACGGGATGTACGTGGGACGCACATGCAACGCAATTCAAACAAAACAGGCACTTACTTTGAATAGATAGAGGATTCTCACATTGTCACTGCATCATGTTGTCTGTTTGTCTCTATCTGTCTATCTGCCATTGTACAAAAGAAGCAGAGTTTCCTCATTATGCTCTCACAAGAGTAAACAACCCTTGTCCCTCAATATTTATTGTTTAAGCTGACAATGGCATGGAATAGCAATAATTCTCACAATTATCAATATTGACTGAGCCTAGTTCCAAGGTTTCACATGATTGCTTTTCATCGAATGAAAAACAAGTCAACACATCAATTTGTTTTCCTTTCCTATACCATTCCTTCTATTAACACAATCATCCACGTCGTCCGCAACTTCACAGAAGCAGGTGAAATGCAAACACCAATCAGTTTGACATTGTTGGACTTTGTAGTATGCATTCATCATACCATTTGTTATGTATAGCTATTGCCACCAGTACACTGTGTAAAAGTTATACGTGCTATATGTTGTATTGTGATGTGTAATGACTGTGAATGAGTATAAGTATAGATATGGAATATGCTTTTAGTTTTTAAACGTAGGTGTCTATACATTTGGTATTTTATACTGATCCGCACGACATCTCAGTATTTATTAAGACGTCTGGTTGTGTTCATGTAAGAAGTATTCGTATTTTTCTTGGAAGGTTGTCTCCTCTTTTTTGTTGTCATCTTTGAAAAGCGGAAAACTCGTTTATTCGTTTGGCGAAACCAGGTGACAATCTCTTTCTTTGACTTTCTCGTTTCTAGATTTAGGGTGAGCTGTCAGAACTGAGAAAATATCTCTACTTCCTTTCTGCGACATACATACATACAAGAGAAGATTAGTACGTAAGTATTTAAGACAAGTAAAAGTCTACATGAGTACATTCTACTCTGTATGGGTTGCTTAAGTTTATGTACTTATATTATGATGTCATCCTACAGGCAAGTTGAATGTTAAAGTTAACGTTGAAGTCGTTTTACGATCTTTCTAAAAATCCCACAACTGTCTTTTACACCGAGTGTATTCTTCGTTTATCCATCCCATAGTCGGCAAATTAATGGCCGTAAGGCAGCCACAACTTTATTGGATGACATTCGAACAAGATTACTAAAACAGTCTGCAAGTGTGTAGTTCTGGGATACGAGGAGAAATGTTGGTTGGTTTATTTATGTTGGTGAGAGCCAGGGGAGCTGAGAGCCAAGTCAAGCCGGACATGAGCCAATAAGAAACTCAAATCCAATAGTAGTGGCTAAGCAGCCACTTACCGTCAGTAAATCATGAGAAGAATTTCTTGCCGGAGTCAAAGAAATAAGAAAACTCAAACGATCTCTGGTAAGACACAGGGACGATGAACCAACACGAGCAATATCTATAGTTTCCCCATGTTGTTCGGGAATGCAAAATTGATTTTAAACTAAATCTGCACATCTACTATTCTCTGTTTGCCGTTCTTGACATCATCCGCATCCCCATTATCACAATCATCAACGCGACTTCCTCCTTCATCGCGCATTGGTATAAATCATTTCCCTACAAGTAATATTTCCATCACATTTCTCGTATTATGAACACCAGAAATACTTTTGGAGGAAATACAAACATGTTGAGTGACTTTCCACCGATTTGCTCATAAACCTCAAAACTGATTGTCAATATGTGAAGCGTGAGTTGTTTTTGCGATTAGTTCATAACTAAAAACTCTTTACTGCAAGTCGTTCCCTTGTGTGTTTCTATAGCACACAATACGTGTCAGTATATATGCATGTTGCCATAATGGAATATGAAATGAGCTTTAAGTCTAAGCAATTTTGCCCATGTTTGTCTCTTGTGAAATGCACACGTCAAGTCGTCTTCGTATACCTCGTCAAGAGCAAGTCGTTATATAATATTAAATTCCACACATACTGCATAAATAGCAAACCAACACATTTCTCCAGATATCTCACAAAAGTATAATAATAATATCTGTACACTGAATCATACTTTCTACTAAGGGTACTTCTAATCTATTATTATACAGCTATACTAAATACCTATAGGTATTATTATAAATAGTATCATTCTTAATATAATATTATACCGACCCAAGAGCAGTATAAGAACATAACTGCATGTAGTACGTATGTCTATGTACATCGGACGCTATAAACGGAGTTTGTGTTGAAGAACACAGAAGTACAGGAAAATGTTGAGTGTGAAAGTGTGGAGAAGGATGAGATGCGACTGTGGCAGTGTAAGCTAAGTAAGGATAAGTAAAACACATATAAATACATAGGTTGTACTACTTGAACCACTTATATAAGTATATAAGGAGGAGAGACGGGTTAGATTCGGCGAAAGAGCTGGAGAAAGTGAGAAAACGTTGATCGTGGAGCAGTAAGAGGACGAATGCAAATCGGAGCGGATGGATGGAAGCAGGTGGTAGGGCATGTGGCAAGGATGAAGCAAAAGTGAAAGAAGAAGCCACATTAAAGGCACACAGTACACATAGCGATGAGACATTAAAGGATCAGCGGGAGTGGCGACCAGTCTTCCCACTAGAAGAGACGGGAAGGTGCAAGTCTCACATATGTAAATGAGCATAACATAGTCGCGACTGAAGTCAAGTCGAGTCAACTTAAAACCAAAGGCAGAGGCAGAGCAACCTAAAGTCAAGATGGAGCAGATGTAGCATTCCATTGATACTATAAGCATGGCACAGAATATACTCCCATCATTTCACATCATTTCTTTCCATATTTCCTCTCGTAAGATATTTCTCCTACCTCTTCTGCACTATACTCGCTCCACTCTATTTCTATTTCTGGACTGGCTTAACTTCCCTTGCCACTTATTATTGTTAGATATTTTCTCTTTTCCAACTGATATTACTATTTAGATACTCTGACTAAATTTGTACCTTAGTCAGCATTCACACCAGAAATCACAGTATGCAAAACTCAATTTAATATAATAACATATATGACTTTAACAGTCCGGTGGAATCATATCTGTGGAAAATGAAAACCTTTTCCCAATATACAAGAACGGTGAGCTAGAAAAGCAATATCACCTATAACCAGTAGTCTTCGAGTAGGGATGGGATGTGTAATGTCATAAAGGAACTGTGCTTAGACTCCCATAGAATTTTCACCATGAATCGTCCATTATTGCAAATCCTCCTATCACACCATTCTCAAGATATCTGTTGCCCCAACATGCTAATTTCCTCACTCAAAACGTTACTCAGGTGCTACCTCTATATTCCCTACACGGTGGCCACTTTCTGACACTACTACTTATAATATAGACTGTGTATAAATTCTTAATACTATTGGTGTGTGTACAAGTCTATCTGTAAATGTTCGTGTAGGAATATATTGCACTGGCTATGACTTGGATGGTTTCCTTCTGCCAGTCGCAGGTGCTCTTTACGACACTCTCTTGATGCTCTTTCGATCGAGAATACGATTAGACATTTACTGATAGCCAAAAGCAAAGAACACCTTTGTGTTACTAATGTTTTTAACTTTGAATCTTATCTGCTCACTTTGCATTCCTTGTCAATCTATTGACCCAGTGTAGTACTATACTATTTATTTCTCAGAATTCATTCCTTTGTGTAATCAGTATGCAAAGTAAATGTAAATTAATTAAGTTGGTACTTATATTAGATAAACAGAGATTTGTTTTTTTGCATTAATTACTTATATTATAAGGTTTAATGTGCATGGAGTGTGCATGTATTTTATACAGCGGCATTTTTGAATTTGTGTGCTGGTTTGAAAACAATTACTAGTGTAGCGTGTAGTTGCAATATAAATGTATATAATATGCGAAAACAATCAAAGGATTTAGATGGTGGGTGAAATTTTCTTTGCATTAATGTGTAGAGTTTTTTCTGGGAAAGGACATTGTGAGAAAAGGTTGCAAAAGAAAGGAAACTGTATAATATGGTTTGTATTTCACTAACAATAAGAGAAGCAAAACTGGAGCTGAATAAAAGGAAGAGGTCGTAGAAAAATACTACTGCGTGCTATAACTATGTATGCATATTATACTACAGTTAGTGTACACTATAGTTAGTGTAAGTACATAGGGCATATGGATATAAGAATCTTTTGATATATTTATATATGCAGAGTGTATAAATGTAGGAGCCTACATCTGTAGTTGATAGATGATAGTAAAAGTAGCATTAAGATGGAATAAAAGAGTAAGGGAATGGAATGCAAGACAAAGCTAGTATAAGATGTGGAATATGAAGGGAAGGGTAAGACGTAGAAGTGACTGAGCTGAACTGCACTCAGGTCTCTTTGCATGTGTCTCTGGTTTTGTGTTTGGCAAGACTAATCTGTAGTAGGAACGTGGTTGCTAAGTTTGGTTAGACGAAGAACTGTTCGGGCTCCGGCAGTATCTGTCTGTACAGAATGAGGGACTAGAGGTTTAAGATAAAATGAATAAGAAAAGAGTAAAAGAGTGAAAGAGTAGGTACGTGAAGATACATAAGTAAGAGAGAAAGAGGAAAAGACTCAAAGGTTTATCGGAAATCGAGGGTCGGAGCTCATAAGAGTACTAGTTAGTAGTTGGTGGGAGTCGTGAGTGTAGTCGTCGTGATATTTGTAGTGGTGGTGGTAGTGGAGTAAGTAGAGGCAGGAAAGAAAGCAAAGAAGCCAGGCAGGGCATTTGTAAGAGACGATAGATACTCTTACTCCATATTTGGGAGTAGTACACAGAGCATAGGACCAGACCATCCAGAGTAAAAGAGTCAGAGCCAGCCATCCAGCAGCCCAGGGAAAGGACTGATGTTTTTTTCGGTGATCATGCAAATGAAGAGGGAATGGGGTGTCGCAGTGGGGGCCGGTAGCTTTGTAATTGACTTTCTTTTAATTATTTTTCTGCCGTGGAGTAACCGGAATCTGAATACTGATAGGCTGCAGGGACATTTGAATCCTGAGTAAATTCTAGAGCTTAGGCTATATGCCGATTTATTCTGTTCAGCTGTGTGGAAAAATGAAGGCATTAATTGTTTCTTTTAGAAGCTTTTTGAAGTTTGCAGCTTAAATTATATGCGCTGCAGGGATTATGAGACCTGATGAAACAATTCGATCTCACTCTCTCACTCTTTCTGCTTTGGAAAACTTTCACCTCAAATGTCATATTAGAGCTGCTTGGTATTTTAAGTCGAGAGAAAAAGAGAGACGATCCTTGGTCCTCCTCGTCTTCGTCTTTGCTTCCTCATCAAATGCCTATCATTTTCCTTCAATCTATCCATCTACTTTGCTTTACTGTACCGTCTCTCCTATTTCTCTCACAATCCCATACACATTCTCTGTATAGGGTAGGTGAATGTGTCTTCATAACATTTCTTCTCCTCTGCGAGTCTGCCACATCATAAGTATATAACCCAAAGTCAACTATGTCGTCGCGCATCCCTTTATCTCAATCTCCTCGTCAATTCTACGACTGGTACACCAACCAACGATCTTTCTCAACTTTTTAATGTCAACAGAATCCTTCTAACTCGTTCCTATCCCAGGATAATATTATGATTCTCTTCCTGGCAGAATATATGCATTAACTATATTTCTCAATTACCTGTGGACTTTCTCAAACTAAAATTACCTAAGTTTACTTAATGTGTATGTGGTAGTAGCTTCATTGATTTTCTCACTTTTATTAACCCAAGTATCTCTTCCTTGATTGCATTCAATATTTAAATTTGCTTTGGTAATTTAATACAACGCTTCGAGTTAAAAATTATTACATTAGTGACACTTGTATCATATAGGCTAGCATTGAGTATGAGGATTGTTATACAAATATTAGAGTGTACAGTTCATCGTGTCATCCTTACTAGTCGACTTGAAAGCAGATGAGCAATATAAAATGCTCGTATAACATTTTATAAACATCCAGCAAGTGATTGATATTTCTGAACAGCAGATTAAAGCAGCAGCGTGTCGTCCCGTTGTAGCTATTTGTTATTTTGGCCCTAGTGAATGTTGATAATGACTATACGTTGTTATTGTTTGAAGAGACGGGTATAATGATTGCCCTTATCAACCAGATCAAATCAGCAAGATTGAGTTAGCGGAGGTAAACGTGTGTAAGTATAAAAGTGTAGACGTGAGATTCTAAGGATTACGAACCATTTTTCTGCGTGGTTGATGTTCAGCAGTTCCTATACGCGTGTAGATAATACCAGTACTTGTGTACTGATATATTTCACTAACTGTGTTATTTTCATATATGTGTAGTAAACACATTGTTATACTTTATAGCGCTACACCATTATCAACAAGAGATTCATATTTACGGGACATGGGATCAGGCTTAATGATGAATGATAGTGGAGGGTAGGTGGGCTGTGTGCATCTATTGTGCAATGAGGGCATAAAGAAGTGTTGTGAATAATTCACTTCTTTTAGTATGATGGATTCATAGAGAGAGTGAACCGCACGTGTGTAAAACATAACAGAGCTGCAAAAGATATTCTTCTTTTCTCCGAACGATAAGATCAAATAAGAGAACGAAGCAAATGCAGTTTCCATTTTTGTTGCCCAATTCGTACACAAGAACGTTTGGTTTAGTAGTGGGTATTTCGAGAGGATGTTATAGGAAGAAACACAGCATAATATTATACCGACAAAATAGTCAAGTAATGTGAAGTGAGTTAGGCAATGCCATTGTGAAGCAACCTGGACGCAATGCATCAGAAATAGAAATATGAAGCCATAGCGGAGTACACTAAACTAAAACACAGTGATCGTAGTAAGAGTCTGAGTCGATTCGGGAATAAGAAAACTATCGGCTCCAAATCGAGTACACAAACACAAATATAAGCAGGGAATCAAACACAAGTCAGCGATATTCCTGGAAGATTTTGTCTAGAGCTGCTGCTCCCATATCGCATCACCGCCGCCACCACACACCATCCACCACCAAGAAAAGCAGTCAGCAATAGAAGGGAAATGCATGTAGTAATGTAACGATAAATGTATGTAGACACATATACGCGGGTGAGACGAATACACGGATAAAGAAGTGAAAAAATGCACAGATTTAGGCTTCATTTTTCATGAGGTTTATTGACGTGCACAGCAAAAAAGGCAAGGTTGTGAGTAAACAGACTGCGTCTTAGCAGCCAGCCAACCACCTCATCTCTGATCTGTGATCTCTGTTCTCTTTTCCCGTCGTCCGACTCTTTTTCTTTTTACATGTAGTAAATACTACAACCAGCTTTCTCAGCGAGTCATTTCCTTCTGCCCTGCTTATAACAGTGGCCTGAACAAAACACATCAGTGAAGAATTCTGCTACAACGACGGTTTACTATTGTATTATGCACTGCTGCTCAGACTATGTACTTGCTGAGCATAAGTAAATATAAAATATCATGTATAGCTAAGTATATTGTGCACATCAATTGCTTTTTTATACTGGCGTTTGGAAAGTTTGACATGATGGCAGTACTCAAGTCACTTGGCTTATCAGATAATATGTTTTTGCATTTTCACTTGTTTCCCAGTTGGAAAATCTTCAGAGAGAATGAGAGAAGAGGAGAATCCCATCTGAATCACACCTGACCCTTACGATTCTTTCTCAATGGGGTGCCATCACTCGAACATTTACTTTCTCCTTTTAATGTCCCGTCGACTTAACATTAGTGATTTTCATTCCCTTGTTAAGCCAACGGCAGTGAGCTAATGAATCCAAGCCACCAACCGCTGCTCCTCACTTGTCACTAGTCTATCCACAAAATGCATTATCTAATGACCATTAACAGCCTATTCTTTCACTTTTCAACGTCCCCACACTTCGGAAATGGCCTTTTAAATGCGCGTCTTTTACCATTACCATTATCTAGACGAAGCTTACCCAAGCTATTTATAATCAATTAACATTTCAAATTCATCGTCAAAGAAACATAAAAACCATTCGGATAAATACTGCAGTCAGAAGCTAAATCATTGTTTTTATTGATATATTCTCCTGCTTGGAATATACTACAAATCCTATTATATTCCAGACTATACTTATATGTAAAAGCAATGTGAAAAGAAAATTCATTGTAGGAAAAGAAATATTTGCCTTATGAATGAAGCACCTACCTGTGTCAGGAATATAAATGTACACAAGAAATATTTATTAAGATCATCATCCACAATTCCGTTACATTTTTGCTAAAAGAAGCATTTTCCATAAATATGTTTACATGTGCGTAGCAGGAGGAAAAACTTAAACGATTGTATACGCTACTTGTGTGGAATAAAGAAATCGCAGTAAGGGAAATTTGAATGACCGAGAGGACAGAGGTTATGGAAGAAAATGCTCATTTGGTAAAATAAACGGTTATGTTAAATCTGAGCCTGTCGTATTTATTTGAATGGGGGGATGAAAGTAAAAGCGTTTGGTACATAAAAGCAGTTAGAGAGTTGCGACTGGGAAAAGTTATGTGGAGCATAAGCGACTATAATTGCCAGGTAACTGCTACAGAGATGAACGCAGCCGAAGACAGTCTGAGTGTTCTTGTGTAAAAAATGAAAGTATGGCTTGGGAAAAAAGTTGCGACTTTGGTATTTGGAGATGTGTTTAGGAGACAATTGTATTAGGCTGCTACGTGTAGCATGTACGGTGCCAGGAGGAGTTGCAGCAGCAATAGTGACTGCAATAGAGGTATTGGACTGTGGAGTTTAGAGTAACCGTCGAGGAGATGGAGAGGAGAGAAAAGCGAATACAGAGATATGCTACAAAGATGTATGTGTCTCCTTGGTTGCGAGAATAGGAAACAAGGTGTTTTGGAGGAGGTGGATCGGGATTCCAACATTAGGATTGGGAACGGCATGGGGTATGGATTGTACTATGTAATAACATAATAGTACGGAGCAAGGAGGTTTGCCTCCCATAGAGTGCCCAGTTGGGCACACTCTCACCAAAGAATTTGTCGTTATTGAGCTGTTATTTATTTCTCCTCTTTTCCCGTTGACGACAGAAATGATTCTGGGAATTTCCGAGGCCATTCATTTAAGTACAAAGAGTTCGGACTCTATGCAAGAATGACCATAATGGACAGCAATTGTTCATTTCTGACGTTTACTGAAATTTTGTACAATTTCGACCACGTAGTTGCCGAACTTTTTGAAAAAATTGAGATCGTGCCAAGCTGGAAGGGATATTTTTCTTGGTTTGCCTTGTAGTGCTATAGTCTAGTAGTCACGAGTTTTGCGGAAGAGTAAAAATAGTCAAGCTTTCACCCACCTAGTCATGCTAGTACCTTCTTGGATCCTTCTCCGTACACATCGAGCACCAAAACGTACACTACACTACCGAAAACACATATACCTCCGTAATAGCAAACTGCAAACGGACTACACGGGAAAAGAGAGCGAACTTCTACAACATACATATGTAGCTGCTGCGAAACGATATTGTGCTGATATTACCTCTACGGTTGATCTGATCTTCTTCTTCTTGTCTCCCTTCTCTCTCGTCCAGCAGCATCCAACATCCAAAACCTAAAGAAACACTATCCTAATAGATATTGTGCCTACGTACCTTAAGTATTACAATACCTTGGCGAGTTCACAGTAACTACGAATCTTAGAGCATTGACTACTCTGATGTGATGTGACTCAAGTTTCGTGTTCCGAGTCCGTTCAGTTCCGTCCATTTGTGTATGCCGTCGTATAGTTCCTTTGTGGCAGTTGCAAGGAAGTAGTGCCATGTATACATATTATGGCCACAATGCACATTACACGTTGTGTATAAGAACAGCCCATGGTATACAGAATTGAGCTACTTAGACTGGCACTACAGATATACTCTGTGTAGTAGCTGTGATAGTCGTCATTTGGATGTGATCGTCTCTTGTTGAAATTTTTCGGTGCGGATGCTCTAAGCCTTGTGTAGTATGTATATAGTAATCGTAATGGTGGCATGATGTAGGTAGTTCTAGGTAGTTCCTGTTTGGTTGGTTGGCATTGCATTTTGGATGTGGTGGTATTGGTATGGATATGGGATGCGATGATGTGATGTAGTCGTTGAACTAGTATGGGTAATCGTATTAGGAGTTTGTGGTGACAGGAGTGAGGAGGACGCCTTCTCCGGGTGTCAAGCTCCATCAACCATCCAATTTCAGCTATTGCCAATCATGCATTGATGAGATAGCCACACCAATCCATCCAATGATCCCATCCTCCAATAAAGCCCAGAGTTATTATCG
This sequence comes from Pogonognathellus flavescens, assembly GCA_019776165.1. Lineage (NCBI taxonomy): Eukaryota > Metazoa > Arthropoda > Collembola > Entomobryomorpha > Tomoceridae > Pogonognathellus > Pogonognathellus flavescens. Next base: position 27,361 of record JABASD010001264.1, on the reverse strand, counting down.
CCTACATGGATTGGCAACCAAGAGGAAGTTACTTTGGCTCAGTTTTAAATAATACTACAGACATTAAAGGTCATAACGCTCAGGAAGTACTGCATCGGCCGACCTCCTCAATGTCCACCTTAATGGGTCTCCGTAAGCTTTTCAATGTTCTCTACGGACCTCAAACTGCTCACTCAGCACAACATTCCCGTCTTTTTCTCATCCATCCGCTACGCAACATGTTATGTCACCGTTCATTCCTTCCAATCACCTTTCCATTCTCCCTTCCCTCAAATTCATAATCCTCCATTCTCCTTTCTACGGCCATACGCTGACTTTCACAGCACACAGCTATACACGTACTTGCACATATACTTTGACTCTGACTTCACTTTTTGCTAATATACTAATATAGATAGCCTTTCACACAGCAAAAAACATTCTATACCGAATAGGACGGAATATATGGGTGCATTTAGTTTTTCTATCCTAAACTCTGTGTTAGTGCTTTACAAGACAGTAGGCACTACCGTAGTCACTCAACCAGATACATTTCATTCTTCCACATGGCACTGTCAAATTCACTACCTCCATGGCAGGCACATCTTACAGTACTTTATAAAATGCTGTATTTCTTTCATGCAGTGAACTCAGTCTGCTGTAGAATCGAATCTCGAAACTCTCCAACACACTTTCTCCCCATCAACTAGGTAAGTCATTCTCGTCTGGTTCTTGAATGTCCAATCAATTTCTGATTCAATTCTCCAACTCATCTGACCTTATCTTAATACAGTTTTCCTATAAATAAAAATATACGCCACACAAATATCAAATGTAGTCAAGTGGACATAAATGTTCGTTCACACTTTGACTACTAGATTCCCAACTGTCAATGTTTCGTTTTACTATTCGTATGGGACATGCTTTCCGTTGGATAACAACGAGCATGCATGAAAGACAATATAGGTACATTCGGTGTATAGATGTAGAGTAAGTGGAAGTTGCAGGGAATCCTTTTCGCAACAGCTCACCCTAGTACAGTATTATGTGTGCTTGTGTCGAGGTTCTCATTGCATTGTCACTAGGACATCAAAAAGAAAGCCACATACACATAGATTGATAGACTGGAGAAGATAGTACCTGAAAAAGATACCTCTTGGGACTTTCTGAGAAAAATCTCGGCTAGTTGCATGTCTTGACTTGATTTGTCTGTGTAGTATATGTCGGATGTCACTTCGTTTCTATGTTACAAATTCGATCTAAGGGAAAAGTTATGTGATAAAAGGCGAATCCTGTTGTCATCGACATTCTGTTGCCTTATCTGATCTACAGCTTCTGTTTCTCCGTATAGCTCTTTTCTGTGCTATGTGCTATATTGTTAGAGGAAGTATATATGACACAACTTCCCCAGTTGGCTATAGAAAATCGGTTTGGGTAAGCAGTCCTTAGATAAGGAATATTTGTAGGATTTGATTTGGACTGCAATACACAAGACGTATAGAGGAAGGAGATCTACTGCAAGTAAAGTCGCAATGTAGATATAGGAATTCTGTGTACAGATTTACATGGAGGAACATAGGAAAAGAGATACATTGTACGTGGCAGATATGTTGGTTTGACTGTATCTGGACTGGTTTCTGGTAGTCTGTGTATGAAGAATGTGTGTGAATGTGGAAGAGCGATTGGATTTGGATGAGTACTGGCAGAACTCGCAATGTGGCAATCAGAAGACAAGATGCAAAGTGTGTTGAGGGAGTTGTTAGAAGAACGAGTTGACGAAGCGGTATGTGAGTGTCGGGTTTTACGGGTGCCTATGATGTCATGGTTGGTCGGTCGTCCCGTGCTCAACTGGCACACAAAACGAAAGAGGAGGGAAATTTTATTGAGGTGATCGTTGACGGGGATTTTGTCGAGGAGTTGTGGTTTGATGTTAGACGACGTCTTAATCTGCCTGACTAATTCAGAGTCTCATAATGTACGTTTAGATGCAAACGGTGAGCAATGTTATTCACGGAAAAGTAAATCTTATGCTAATTACTGATAATACTTCACAACAGATGTCGAAATTTCATTAGATCCTCTTGTTTTGGGCTCAACCGGGTGACTTTGCTGCGCTGCATGCTGGAAACTTAGTCAAGCAAGGCAGACAATCAAATGAAACCAAACCGAATCATCATCTACTGATGTTGGAAGCTGCTCTTTCAACCATTACCATAATTATATTCATGAAGATACCGTCTGATGCGTTTATCAAGTAGTCCTTGTACATGTTACCCCGAAAGAAATAATATGTACCGAGTAGCTCTCTCTCTCTCTCCCGTCATTTCACACTTTTCCGTACCCACCTTCTACTCAGCGTGTCTCCTCACTCACATTCTGTTGTTATCTCAAGATATAATGCCAAAATGTCATTTATCATCATTTAATACTCACAGTTAGTTTCTTGTTTCATAATGCCTTATAGTGTTTCAGGTAAACATTCCTGCTTGAGAAAATGTCATTTTATATCTTCTGGTGTTGGATACATAAATAGTTATGTAAGCAACTTGAACTTTCTTAGTTGTGAACATCAAATATTATAACTTAATTGTAAAATAATTAGTTCGGAATTTTATTGTCACTTTTTATTATTATTTTTCAGAAACTATGAGAAGTTTAGGTAAATAATGAGCACATCATAAAAATACTTACATACATAGTTTGGAGTTTTGTTGCTTTGAAGTTTGTGGAGTAAGTTATAATAAGGATAAGTTTAAAACATTGTGTGTAGGTACTCAAATGAGACATGAATAAATGAGATGGAGGCCGTAGACAGAAATAATGTCTAGCACGGCACACCGTATTGTGTATTTTGTGGTTCGTCTTTGCAATTCTGGAGTGGAAGTAGTGGGACTGTTTAACCTAGGATTGGAGGCTGCAGCTCGTTTTGTAGAAGTAGTTGTGAAGAAAAGTATCTAAATAGTAGCTATCTATTCTTTGTGGTTAGAGCTTTGTTGTCATTACTTGACTGCCCCTACCTGGGGTTGCCATCATGACTTTTCCTTATGCTATTCATTTGATATGCGAGAACCATTTCTGGAGAATGTGATTGCAAAGCCCTTTCCACACGGTATATAGAGACAAAGCGGGTGGGACTCTGCCATAAAACTATTTTCCGTGCACATAGGGATCTGCAGTAGGCCATACTAAGGAGAAGGCTCAAGTTTGATCGCCCTGTTAGTGTTGACTGTACAAAAGTAAAAGCTGGAGAGCAGTACATAGAAAACGACTAGTAAAGAAATTTAAGTAAGTAGCTACATACATATATACATGCAACATCACATTTTCCTTACTTAGCAGTAAGAATAACAGCACAGCAACCCGCATTTCTCTCCCCGTCTACTGTGAAGGCCAACAGATTATTTTAAAATCTGCACGCTTACCAAAAATACCTTCCCAGAATGCCAAACTTTGAAATAGATGTGACACCTTTTATAGCCTACGATAAATATCCTTTCTTCATCTATAAAACAAATGCTATTTTCCTGTATGGCCACCATCATAAAAATTGACATTTACGATGCGTTCATCTTGAGAGTTTTGCCACACAATGTTGCTCATCTGACTCGGCGTTTTTTTGTCCTTCGTCTGTTGTGTTCATTAGCAATATCAATATCAACATTGGACATCAATCCCCCATTATTATTTTCAGGGGTTTAACTCTGTCATAATAATATACTGTTTGCTGATAACAACTTTTCTTATTTTTTCTCCAAATAATCAAGAAAGTCTATGGACGGCAAAAAGAACCATTCTAATGCATCATTACCATTATTTCTGTGGAAACTAAAACAATTCTGTTTTACTTTGTGCTTGTACAACACTAATAGTAGTTCCTATTAGCGCTGGTGACGGTCCACCATCTTTTGTGAATTTACGATGTGACGTGGAATGGAAATTTAATGTGCAAATACAACATCATCAATACACAACATAAATGAACACAAAATAATCTTTGAACATAATAATGTAATGTTTGACTGTGTGTTGACAATGTACACAGCAAGGCAAAGTATACACAAACAGTAAATGCACTTGTACATTCGTATACATGAAGTTCCAATATTGTTCTTCTGTACGTAAATACATTTCATGGCAAGTAGGTACCTAGTCAATGTGAGATCTTTTAAAATACCCATCGGGGAATTTCACAACGTTTGTTGGAAATTCTCTTTACATGGCTTTATGTTATGTGACTTGATATTTTGTGTTGTTTTGTTACGCTACGTTATGTATGTGGCAATTGCTGCGTATGCTATTGTTAAGACATTATTAGCTAAAGCTAACCTAACTAGACTGAAATTTAGTCAACTCTCGACAACGTCGTTAATAACATATCTACTACAGAAGACTGAGAGAGTGTGTGAGTGCTGACGAAGAGCTTCATCTTTGCTCTCCGTGTGATTGGTACACATCACAGAGAATACGTACACAGTGAGTACACATACAACTGACACAACACACGTACTTTTCAAAATACAACGAGAGATGAGAATTTTTTCCCCTATTTTGTAAATGTTAGTTACTTACTGGTGCAGGAAGGTGTAACAAATTTTGATGTGATGTTGGCTGTTAGTGTAAATTTCTAGACGAAAGAAACACGTACGAAACATTTTATGGTCTGTACACATCGCTAATGGTTGTTTGTTCCCATCCAGTTTGCTAGTACATTGAATGTTGTATCTGTAAACATTGGAAGGTATTGTGCTTACAAACGTTTGTGTACTTTGATATACAAGAGGAAAGATAATACTTGTATTATGTTCTCGGTATGTTCGATAGACAGATAGTAGAATCTATTCTCTCATCATTTGAAAGTGAGACGAAAGGACGAATATGATTATATCATCTTGATCAAACCTGTGTGCACTGTGTGTATGTGCAAAGCAATACCCATTCTCTGAAACACACAGCAAAGCTGAAGCTAAAACATAAAGTTAAACGCATACACTCTTCATGGCAATAATCGAGTCGAGTCATCACAAAATAAACTGCAAACAACTAAGCATAAGGCATACCTGAGCACTCACTCATCTCACACTACACTGCTGCAGTGTATGCAATTATGCCAGTATATCTAACAACCTGTCTATCTGCAAAATACTATGAAAGCATCCTAATGTTAGTCACTCTCTGTGTACAAAGTACTTATAATAATGTGTGCAACATCGTTTGTATAGAGAGTTAAAGAGGTACTTTCCATAGACGAGCCTATTATTGTGAACTATTTTTTGCTGCAACAATAGCAAAGAAGCATAATCTTCTTCGCAGTTTTAGTTCATGATGATGCATTTGGTGATACAAACACAAAATCCTCTGCAAACTTGCGAAAGACAAAAGAAAGATTTTATAAAGTCCAAGTGCTCTGTTAAAAACTCATTTTTGTCCTTTTTTCACTAACATTTTAAAACTAAAGTGATATTGCTATTACAGTTATAGTTTTCTTTGTTGTTTTGTGACAATACGCCGGAGAGAGTCTGTTTTATGAAATCTACTCTTATGAGACAGTGGGGCGTCTTGAGAATCCAGCCCCTGTGTATTTAATACTTAGGAAAAAGTCACATCTTTGCTTCTTCCAAGTATTCTCGAGTTAGTCAGAAGAATTATTCTACAAATTCAAGTGTAACAACTCCATATACTTAGACACTTGACTTACTTATATTAGTTCTTACACATTTATAGATTTCTTCTATCTGCAGAGTGATGTTCTAACACTTGCGGAGTTTCTGGGCTGACATTGCATCGAAAAGTGCACTGGCACTATGACGTTCATACAAAAAGTGAAGGAATGGAGAGCTGTTGATCGGAGTTGACTGTGATGGTTTAAGCTATATTAGTAAAAGAGTATGGGCATAGAGACGTCGGGATGAGAATAGTTATAATGCTTAAAATGTGTAGATCTGATTCATGATAGAGGAGTAAAGACTAGGTTACTACTACTTTAAGGAATGTAATACAAGCGGCTAGAGTAGAAGAAGGACGAGGGAGAATTGCAAGTGGAACATGTAGTAGTGGTAGTAGTAGAAGAGTTTGACTCCCGTGAACTGAACTGCTGAACTGAAGAAGTAGACATTGAGTAGACGGATGAGAAAGAAGGGTATAATATTCTCACACCAGGGAGAAACGGATAGTCCAGAAATTCAGAGAAGTGTGTATGAATCGGTATGAATGTAAGTAGGTGGGTAGTATGTGTGTGTGTTGGTAGTCTGTGTCGGGTAGTCCCACTTAGGTTCTCTCGTTTAGTTTACGTAGTAGTTAGTTTTAACGTAGTAAGAAGTGGTGGTGGTGCATTACTCTGGGCGTACGGAGTATAGACTGAGGTGGTGGTACTCGGGCAGTGGAGATATTGTGTGTTAGGAGAGTGGTTGGTGATATATGCATAAAGTAGGTATGTATGTGAATGTACGCGTAGAGAGTCGTATGTGTAAGTATGATTTTGACTTGGATATGAATGGAGATAGATAGACAGACGAAGGGAAAAGGGAAGGAAGCGAGCCAAATCGGAGAAGACAGAGAGGATCGTCGTCGGAGACACGGAGCGACCCAGTATTGCATCACAGTTATATAACACACAGGGTGGGTGAGAAAAGTTAGGGGAGTCACGTGATTGAATTGAGGGTGAGGGAGGTTGAAGTAAACCTTGGGCAGTAGCCTCCGAGTAGTCCAGTTCGGGTTGAGTTGAGGAGTAGTGCCCCTTGAGCCAGAGATGCGCATCTGATTTCAGGACCCTGAGAAATTTCCACGAAGCTTATATCTAGTTCCGAGTTCCGGTCCTCAGGTCCTGCATGACCGGCCAGTTTAACTCTGTGAACGCCAAGATGTGGAATATTCACTGGGATATATGATATTCGAATACTATTATATTCCTAGGCGCTAGTAGATCTCGACACTGTGTGTTTCTACTGGGACTGCTAGGCGTTAGAGAGACGAGACGGCAGGAGAGCAACGTAAGCCACAGCTACAGACTTATACTACATTACTTCTACTAGTTCTTCTACTAGTTCTTCTACTAGTTCTACTACTACTACAGGCCTACGTAGCTTGTCTCGAGTGCTATTACTTATTTTAGCTTCTCTCTGACAGTCTTTTTACTCGTATCACAGATAGGTATTTCAAGATCGTTCGCTTGTGTGTGGGTTTACCTCCCTTTTCTCCTATCCTGACAGACTGAGTTTCAGTTCTTGGCCAGTCCAGCTTTAGTCACATCAGATCTTTGAGCTCACTTCACTCCATTTTCAGCTGGTGACTGGTTTGGTGGTGGGATTATTAGTTTCTACATGTAGGACATTGTCGCCAAATAAACTTGTGCTTCTCAACCGTCTCAGTTGTACTCTCTTCAACGTGGCACGATACAAAAAGCGGCGAGAAGAAGACATATTGTGTACTGTGTACTGTGTACAGGATGAACGGTGGTGGAAGTGGTGGTGGTTGTGATGGGTTGTTGGTGAGTTTGTTGGTGAGTCGTGGTTTACAGTGGTGGTTGCGATTTCACGAGCATTCCGTCAGTTGAAAAGATTGCATTTCATGAAAGTGTTGCTTTGCGTGGTTGTGAGTGTGTCCTGGAAGATTATCATATTCTGAATCTCATCCCATCTCGTCCAACATTCCATTTCCATACATATACTACAGTTACAAGTCTCACTCACAAATTCCCTGTGTACCGTAGTGTGTACGTACATAAGATATATTATATGTTAAAGGAAAATTTTGTCTCTTCTCGCAAATAAACAGAAAAACTGGAAACTGTAAAATATTCTTTACCTGTGTGGTATTTAGAATACATAGGGCGAAATAACTGTGAAATTAGAGTTTGGGAATAAACCGGGACAGGACTGTGGATTGGATTGTGAATTTAATGTACGTACACTTGAAGTCATCATAATTGCCCTTTGTGAGACGAAGAAGGGCTTGACATTCTTATTGGCTTGCGCCTGGCTTCTCTTGTATACAGCAGACACTCACTCCTCTATTCAGCTGTGTTCTTCTTAAAGTTACCGTGTAGCATTGCATTACACTTTACGCTACGAAACGATACTACTGTAAGTTACGTAACGCAGCGTTGTGCCCAGAGTTCTAGTATTGGCATGGAATGGAGGTAGAAAACCTTTCTGTTTTCCAGTGCTATGCAATAGGAAATTTCCCGTCAGCTGAAGCGCAAGCGGGTAGTGGTGAGGAGAAACAGTAGTGTGCTCTGCTAGTAGTATTACTACACGGATATACTACATCTGGAGATTCTAGTAAAGTGAGCTTTCCCCGAAGATAGTACCGTACCGGGTAACATAATACAATAACTGTCTTGATTGTACACCAATTTTTAACAACGCATAAACGTTGGCTCGTTGTGTGTCCCATCCTCTCACAGCCACACTTAACAACAAACGACAACAGCACTACTACGTTTACAATACTAGTACTTTCAACAACACACACAGACGCTCCGCACAACTTTCCCAGAAAACTTTACCCCTACAACATTTCACCCTTGTACAAGCACGTGCAGCTAGCTCCGTCAAAATCTAAACTACAAATGCAACACAACATCGCAAATACTGATACAGACACAGTTTGAGCGTCAACCAAACCAAAGGCAACAACACCAAACACTTTGTAGACACGTTTTGCCTTTCTTTTCCACAGTCTTTGAAATCCTTCTCTTTCTCTCAACTCTCTTTCTCTGTTCACAAAAATACTTCCTCTGCAAACACAGTCCAAAAACCAACCCTGATTCTTCTTGTTCCTTTCAACACTAGACTCATCATTTCCGTTGACAAATTTGTGCGAAGTCCATTTTTGCCTAAAGTCAATTCGACTCTCCTTCAATTTTCGCTAATCAAATGCTGGGGACAATATGTGGACACTAAGCACAGGGACTCCATACCAAACTGGACTCGAGGTAAGATTTATCTTGAGTAATGTAGCAAAAGTTAATCAAAAATTATTTCTTCGTTTCGTAACAATTATATACGTCAGAACTTTTTATTAACTAAGAATTAAAATAATACAAGCAGTGTTTTGCAAATCTGAGTGAATCCACAAAAAGAATTAGTTAGAATTTAATCACAAGAAAACAAAAAAGAAAGAAAATAATGAGATTCCTCTTTTATTGTAAAAAGAACAATAGTTTTATACATAGTATTCATTTCCGCAAGTTGGACTTGCGAGAAAAGTCTTTTGCCTTGTAAAGGTGAAGCTCTTTCCCAGGCATTGTGTTTACAACACACGGGGTTGAAAGCAACTTCTATAGGTTCCTCGTGCACTTTCTCTTCATTCTGGTATTCCATGTAAGAGGACAATCCGTTATTCCTACATGTTAGCGTCTACAAATGTTCTAGTGTAATTGGTTGGGTGTTTTGTCACTGTTTATATTTCTTATTTAGCAATTAAAAAGGAAAGTCAGAAAACAAAATAGATTGCTATTCATTCGCAAGTTCATTCATCGGTATGCAAGCAAGCTTCAGAATTTTCTTCGTTGTATGCAAAAGTAATGCTCGAATTGACTACATGATTAGCCAAGTTCTTGTTCATTAAGGCAATTTGAAGTCACGAATTGTGTTGCTCGTTGAGATGATAGTACCATTATGTGCAATCATAACATGCCCGTAGTAGGTACTGTATGAGAATTAAACAAAGACTCTCGACACAGACAGCCACCCGGGTGGAGTGAGACAAAACAAAATCTTTGTAATTCTACTCTCCTCTCCACGTTCTATAGTTAAGTATACAATACACAAGAAAGACAATACAACATGACAACATGTAAGTACACTCCGGCAGTCTCTACAACACCAAAAATATAAAGCAACGCACACAACATCATTACTGTATGGTATATTGTATCTCTGTAGTTGAGCAGACAAAGTAGACCTGTACAAGAAAACACATACGAAAATCCAACTGAAGCAGAACTCAAGTTCCTGCCTAGCTGAACATGAACTAGACTACCGAGAACACAAGAAAGGAGGAAGAACAACCTGCAAGAGAAGTACAAGTTATTAGACTAAGACCAAAATTAACACAAACACTGATTCTAAAGAAAAGGTCGTTTATACACATTGGTTACAGTCTTAACTGTCTACTATCACAAAATACCTATACACAACAAGTTATACTAAAGAAAAGAAAACTAGTACACACAACTCTGTATTAAAAACTACCCCAAAGTAAACACAGTGTTTGTCGTAATCACGTCACGACAGGAAGTTAACTTGATATTTTTGAAAACCTACACACTGTGAAGTTGTTTGGAAGGGGAATATGTACTTTGCTGGTGTAGCATTATTTTTCTTGAATATTTTCAATGATGATGAGTTCATATTCACATGTCACGTTGTTGCAAGCATCTTTTTCTCAGATGCTCTCACAAGTTCCTCCTTCAAGTCATCTTTCATTTATTTTGGCTATACGTTGCCTTCTCATAAATCAAAATCACCGTTTCTTCTACAATATTGTGCTGTGACGTGTTGTGCCGTGATATGATGTATCTGAGTTGTGGAGAATCGTCTTCATTCTTCCTCGTCAATCTATTTTTCTTGATTGGCTTCAACTCCTCAGACAAATTACAAGCTTTTAGTATCTCTAGATGCATTAGTATTATAAATACTTGCATAATATAAGATACCTAAAAGAATTTTTAGACAAGGAAATTTTCTCTTACTACGAGTAAGTAGAATTGTTAGTCAACGATGCAAAAGCATGCATTGGCAATTCGTAATTTAACTTGTAATGATAATGTCGCGTACTCGGTGTGGATGCTCTTATGATAAGAATGCATAATAGCAAACTGTGATGACCACATTTCCGTTTTCCAATAATGTTACAGCATAGAAGCATTAAAATATCCGTAGAGCAAATAAAAGTTAGTTAACGCTATGGAAGAGATATAGGATGAGTGTTGAAGATAACTGGGCAGTAGAGGTAATCGTTTCCCCTTATTTTATGGACGGATCATGTAGTTGAAGAAAGGGGACGAGTGGACAAGTTTATGTGCATGACCATCGAATCTTGACTATTAGAGTAAAGACATGGAGGCGAAAAAAGTGAGTGGAATCGACAATAATAATAATAAGTGAGTAAGGAGTCGCAGTCAGTGGCTGGGTGGAGAGGTCGTGTTATGTTATGTTATGACAATATGGATGATGGTCAATGCAATCGGACAATTACAATGTGAAGGAATAGTCTGAGAAGGCTGATGCTCCGTGCCATATTCTGAAACCGTGGCAATACAATAGGCAAAAGTGTGAAGCTCATCCCCAATTGCATGTTTGTAGTCGGGAGTTGTCGTTAGGAGTGCAAGACTGTTGGTCAACTATCCAGGGTCTAATTTCCCTTGAGTGCTGTGGCAATCGGTTGTCCAAGTTTTGGGTGCACCGTTTCCTCCTATCCCATCATTCCATTCACAAAGCAATGGACAGTCAAATGATAACACATCACCCTTTTCTACCATCTGAATTGTAGTGGCATTGTCGTCTCAACTCCAGTCACTCACAAAGTGTACACTCTGCACTGTGCTCCAAAGGCTTACTATACGGCCCATTATTTCAGACTACTCTTCACTTATTGTGGCACAGCCAGTTCTTTCATCCACTTCTTCCTCGTCCGATACAAGACATTACCATCTCTTAGACAATCATTGACAGACTTCTTTCCCACACTCACACGCTCACGAACACCATCACTTCTGTCGTCTTAGCAAAACTTATTCGTACAAATCTTCAATTGCCTCATAGTCTCCAATGCAATAAACACACTAACGCTAACAAGTAAGTAGAATCCCGTCTATTAGGTTTACCCGCATATTTCTACAACACAAACTTCACTGTACCCCTCCGGTAAAAGTCCCGTGCTTCCGAGTACATTCTCCACTTCTCCTTTTCTCGGATCTTTCTTCCTATTTCCAACCTCCAGCTCTCGCTCTGCTCTCTCTCCGCAAATTCAGCTTCCCTTTTCTATATTCACCCCTAGTCTTCCAAAAGTTGGGAAAATGGCGACGTTTCTCTTTCCAACCATTCCCACGTAAGGCACGCAAAAACAACTTTTTTGTCAAGCTTTTAGCAAATATTGCCACTTCCATGACATTAAGTCACTTCTTTACTAAAGGTATTTTCACACTCGATTTAAGTATTAAACATGTTATTTTCCTGGATTCAAAAAATTAAAAAGTTAAAGAAAAATAATTTGCTTTATTTGTCTGTATCCGAGACATGATTTTGTGAAGTTGGCAATAACAGCAAATATATTTTCACAGCAGTACTGAACTTTTGCAAATAAAATGTGGAATAAGGTAGCTTTAGGAGTGGGATTACAGGTTAATTACCTATTAACTGCTACTGTATTACAATTAGTGTATCTATACATAGGAAACAGAACAAATCATCTCTGTGTGTTGACAGAAAATTAATTAGAGTTCCACTTGTATTCACATATTCATATAGGTAAGTGCTTGAGCAGACTATTTGTACAATTGTATTATTAGCATTACTAGTAACGGAGTTAGCTGAGTGAGTTAAATGTTACGACTATACGACTCTCTCTCTCTCTCTTTCTCTCTCTTGGCTTTTAGCTGTAGCTGTTGATTGGAGTTTTGCTTGTGTTGTGTACGGATGGACTAATCTTGTCGTCTGTTCTCCGGGAGAGAGTACTAAAACGGGTAGTTACACATACTTAGGTTGAATAGAGTGCAATGTAGACGGGCCGAGTGTGAAATTGGGTGGAGACTACAGAGTCATCAGAGAAGATGCTACCGTCGCCTTGACCAGAATATTGTTTATATCAATTAGCGTCGGAGACAAGAGTGTCAGGCAAATTGGCCGAAGGAAAATAGTTCCATTTTCCTGGCTATTTATGTAGAAAGTTATTGAGAGGAGAAAAGTTAAGCGAGATCGTCGCCTAGGTTTCACTCGAGTCCACTCGCTTACTGTGATTTACGTTGTTTACATGGAAAGCAAAAGGAACTCACTCCACTCAACTACATTCCACTTATATTACGCGACTTGACTCCTCTGTTGTTGGATTTTCTCGCTGTTCCTCTGCTGTTTTGCCCGTCAATTCAATGTCCCATTCGTATATAAACAAGATCCACTACTGTGTGTATTTCTCCTGCAACTTCTCCACCAAACTTCTCTGGAATGGAACGGGGATGAACAGAAACGGCGGTGGTTGCTTTACTTTCTGTGTGTGTGCATGTTGATGTCGTGTGAGGCGACTAAAGCAGTCTCACTTGCCTTTCCTTTGATGTACTTCCACATGCTCCACTGCACTGTCAATGTGCTGTTGTCTAGTGGTCCAATTTCACTGTCACTGAGTATTCTCATTCTATACCGACTTCTGATCCAAATGAAAAACGTGTGGATTACGTGAAACATCATTGAATTAGAACAGCTTCCACTCAATAACGCAGTCTTCTGCAGCAATTCACCCAACTCCAAAAGAGCACAATTGCACACAAATTGTTCATTTACAGTTTAGTATTAGCGAACATCGCCAGCAGCAGTATAGCTATAACATGAATTACACTGTACAACTGAAATACTTAAAAAAACTCTATCCATACTGATATGAGCGCACTCTGGGGTGTTGTGATAATCTACAAATAAGGCAAATAATTTCAAGAACGAGGGCTGATGTTTTTTGTAGTTTGTATTTTTTCGTTTCTTGTCACCGTACATGACTACTAACGCCTGTTAGTTCGTATTATATTCTGTATAAGTTGACGTGATGCTCAACACCATATTAATATTGCCTTTATGTCGTCGACGGGGATTTTTTCTTTAATCTCGTCTTGTCTGTCATGTCACCCTTCTCAAGAAACCAACACTGGGTTACTATGACGTATTTAAAAAAATCTCTTCATTTACATTGTTTGGTATTCCCTCGAGAAGCAGGGGACGCATTTTTCTGTCTCGTTCTATTATATGAAGGTGTAAAAATAATTTTTTTAACTTAAACTCTTACTGCATATATACCCAAAGGCAACAAATTCTACATTGAAATTACTAATGACTTTTAATGCGTTGTCTGACATCTGAAAGGGGTTATGAATTCTATAACGACTGATATTCTCTGCTCCTATATAGGTGAATATATTTTCTTATTATTATTAGTATACATGAATATACTTCGGCACTTTTATATCCTTAATGTACAGTTAATGTGTATTTTAGTTATGGAGAATATTTTAATGTGTAATTCTACACTCTGCTGACGTGCGTTCACTACAGCTTTACGCTTCCTGGTACGACTCTACTACTGTTATGATGTAAAGTGATGAAATTGAGAGAGCTGAATGTATAATGGAAGAGAGTAGTGTTCAGGACAAATACACAGCAGAGGAGATTTCTATTTTCATTCGGTTAAACATCCTCAGTTTTGTTTGTTCGGATAAAATCATGCAATACAACGGAGTGGAACACAATACAACACATTTGATAAGCAAGCCCATTTCGTTTTTGTTTATACAAATAATAACGTTATTCTAAGCACAAAATATATATCTAGCAACTGTATTTGTGTTCCATCTCACATAATATAAAGTGTCTCTCTATTTATCTAAAACTGCACACTACAGAGATATATTTAGTTTACTCCTGCAAGAGTTGAGTAGAAGTAGTTCTAAGTTCTCTGAGTGTGTTTAGACTGTCCATGCACATTTAGTCGCTGTGTACTCTATCTGTATATATTTATTATACCAGAAAGAGAGACTGAACCGTCTTATGTTTTAGTGGCAGGATGACTGTATTGTATGTACATGTTGAAACTGTATTGTATTGCATTGTGTTGTGTTTTACTGTGTGCATTGTGTTGTAAAAGAGTTCAATCAGTTGACTACTGTAGTAGTTAGTGAGAGAGAGAAGTCAGTGCAATATATTTGTGTGAGAGTCATTCATTCTCTGTACATATGCCTAGTATTATTGTGTCTGTATAGTTTTTGGAGACGAGAGGAGACGCAGAGAGGGTAGACTCAAAGAAGTGGAACTGTAATCCGAGAGATTGGGGTGGAAAAGGTACACAGAGACTGGAGAATTGATTATCCAGAGTGAGGCGAGTTGTTTATCAGATTGCATGGTTGCTGTAGTGCAACTCGTCTTGTGTTCATATACAAAGCACGACAACTGAGAATAGGTAGACCATTTGGCACTGTTTACTCAACTTGACAGATGGGAAACAGGGCCACATCAAGCTACAAACACATTACGTTCATACACAACACTTACTTGCATCAGTCAGACAACTATCTATAAAGACAGACGACTCAAGCTAGCAACTTACACACAGATGATGTTTTAGTCGACTTTTTTCACTTGTACACAAAATATTATGTGTACATGTACACAGAATACACAAAGAAACGATCACACACGTACACAAAGAACCAACACAGAAAGAAGAGTGCCTGCCTGAGTGAGAGTCTGAGAGTGGTGAGATGGATGAATGAATGAAAAGTTTCTTGAATAAGGAGAAGCTTCCTAGTCATACTTATATTAGTACCCAGGCAAGTTTAAATCATAAATTGTGATGAAAATCGTGTATATTGGCCTTTAGTCGTGAATGTCGTAGACAAACTCTTGTCAGTGTTGTCCTGGAAAAGAATTGAATCGTGAACCAACAACGTCAACAAACACACTCTTTTACCTGCAAAAAAAATTGTTGTGTATACATTGTACTACCATCAGAGTGGATAGAGAGGAAGAGTGCATGCTCTACTGTTACAGTACAGTCAGAATCAAAAAAGCTTTTTAATGCATCCTCATCCCATACAGATAGAGAAAATATGGTACACACGCCAAAGCCACCTACTCTTTCAATGATATCTGTCACCGTCACAACTTGTGAATTTGTTACGATAAGTACCAGTCTAAAAGATAAACTAGCAAATAGGAAACTTCCTATTATCAAATAAAAGCAACGAAACAAACTGTACTACAGTACTCCCAACTATATAAATTAACACGAACCTGTAGTATGTATATCACCAGCGATTTAAATAGTTGGAATGTTTATATTATTCTGCCCCCCTCACTCTCTCTCTCTCTCTCACTCTTTTTCTTTACGAATATATTATAATTATACTTGACCGAATCATACATTACTTGCCCAATATTATGCTGGTGTCCAGTTGACATTCAATAGTAGAAGCACAATGTGTAAGTACAACACGTATTAATGATGTGTCGTATAATAAATGCACTACAGGACCAGCAGCTATTTAAACAGAATGGTTTTGTAATGATGATACTATTTTGGTGTTGGACACCAAAATGGTTTAGGTTTAGCGCTGGATAGATAATACGGCAATATATGGAAGAGTATGGGAATGGCAGTGGTGGTGGAATTTATTTTATGCATGGTGACAATTACAATGGCATTGCAAATGTTGCTTCAGTTGACTGTAGTGGTCAATGTTAGTAGTGGCAGAAGTGGAGAGAATATTTGAATTACAATTATAAAACAACTTTCCATGTGTGCAGAAGCAGTAGTAGGTATATGGAAACTGCAGAGGAGGACAGAGTATAGTACATGGTGCTAATGGAGTAGATGTTTGGTGGGGATGTGTGTGTGGACAGTGTGTAGTGTGTATAGGAGGACAAGAAGGACAAGAATACAACGGTGTGTGGTTTGGTGCATGGTGTGTCAGTGGAAGATGTGATGATGGGCGCTGATGTGATGTGGGTGGACGATGATGGTGTGTGTGGTGCGGTTGGTGAGTAGAGAAGCCGCAAAAGGACTCATTGCTTGAGATTAAACTGCGGTATCGTGTTCACACACCATTTGAGGATTCGCTGACCATTTTTCAGAAAGCTTGCCGAATGCACAGACGATGGCACCTGTTCAGTAGGAAACCCATGAACAGTAATGGGTGCACTCGATCTTTGATCGGATGAGGGATGTGTGGTGAAGCCAAGGGCACTTATTCTCTTGCTCATTTGCAGTCGTAAATAGTGGATTTGTTAGGATGCAGCATTTTTGGATTCGCTGGCCTTTTCATATTTCTTTTCCTATTCTACTAAAGAGCAACCAAAGGGCATACATATTATGCCAACACGAAATAAGTAAGTAGCTCCACGCAAACTATATATTATATTCTAATATACCCCCGTATACCAAATCGACTCAAAGTTAGACGACTTGACGAGAGAGAGAATTTTGTACACATTGCTATAGAGCAGGGCAGATAGCAAGAAAAAAGAAAGAACCAAAGAATTTTTTCTAGCTTATTGTTAGCTCCTCCATATACCGTCCTGTTTGCCTTTACAGTTAGCTCTTGCTGCATTCTCCTTTACCACACTCCAAATACAACCAAGGTATAAAATATAGGTTCTCTATACACACCGTAGTGTTTCATCTGTAGTCCGTGTGATGTAATTCGGTTGTATACATTGACATGCAATAGTGTTCCGTGTGCATGACACAAACGTTGTGTTAGTACTGTAGTGATATTTATTATGGTATTTGCTGCTAGACGCAAGACACAGACATTGTTAAGAAAGCCTGCAGTAAATACGTTGATGATACTTATTGTTAGTTGAGAGTATATTTTGTGTATAGTGGGTTAGTAGTCAGTCTTAGTAAGGTAAGGGTGTTGTGCGTAGGTTGGTATGTAAGTAGTGTGAAGCTGGTGGAGAAGAAATGATGAAACTCATGAAAAGGGTCCCATTGTTACTCGATGGTGTGGATTTTTCAAGCCTTTTTCCGATTACATGAACTTGTGAGGGCAGTTTCATGAGAACCTCAGCAGAAATCTCTTTATACACTTGATGCATATTTGGTGTTGGCAAGTCATTAATCGTAGCCAAGTATTTTGGGATGAAGGCTTGTCATATCTCCAGATGCGCCGGCTTGTTCTTCTCAACTGGCATTACTGTTCGTATAGACATAGACACACCGTTGATATTCTTCTATAGAGTAAGAATACAGTAATACGTAACAAAATGCGGCCGATTGAGTGAGTATGATGCCACGTTACTATTGCTACAGCTTCTTCTACTTACTTACTTCTTCTTGCCAAAAATACACTGACGAAATGCTATTCAATCTGTAGTAATCAATTTCAGGACCACGAGTCTGCCTCTAGATTTATCAATTCGCCCACAATAGCTGTATTTTATATCATCAACTCGGAAGGGAGCCATATCAATCAACATGAAGCGCTCCCTTATTTTTTCCGATTGATGGTTTCAACCTTAGCAATATACTTGCATATTATTTTCATCTCCCTGCTCTATGTACAACTACCTCCTGCCTTTAACCAGTACTCCCACCTAAACTACCCTCTCTCTCTCTGTCTGTGCGTCTTGTCTTGTCTATCCAGAGGCATTAGCTTCGTGTAACTAGTAAATGTATTGTGTCTGCGTGTGTGTCGGCTTTCTTACTGCTCAGGTATTCCAGCTCATCATTTGTGCACGCTTCATTAGCCCTTCCTCATAAAGTTATGTAGCTTGTAGCCCATACAGCAAATCTCCACTTCTGGTGGGTATGTACGTAAAGTACACAACCACTCTGTTACTCGCATTTCAAGTGAGGAATGAGATATTATGAAGAAAGCAACCTTTAATACCAAGACACAGGTTACGTAAAATATAGCCATGACTCGTGCTTTGGCACAGGTTTGCCTTGTCCCGTACCCGTCGTAGCCAGTCAGCTGAGAACTTTCGTTGTCAATCAAGGTCTAAACACTAAAGCTATTCGAGAATAAAAAGCCTCTCTTTCCACGAAAATACTAAATAGGTGAATGGTTGTTAGTAAGTAGATAGTCAATAACTCAATACGTCAAATGCCAATGTAGGGATGCTTATGCACCCTCAAATTCAGTAGCTATGCTAGATAAACCATATAATAAAATATTATATATACTCTCGGCCATACACAATACCATGGTAAAATGAGAATACATTATTACACTAAATATAATATAAGTAGAACGTAGCTAAAAATAAGTAGGTAAAAGTCTCACTATTACTGGTATATTATTACAGTACGATGGGGCTTGAATTCATAAATTACGCATCGGCACAGAAGAAAGTAAAGAAAAATATTTAATGCATATACTAAAATTTTATTCATACAAAGCTCACAGGCAGAATCGAAAGTGGTTGTAAGCATTAAAGTAGTGGATGTGAAAATAGCGTAATTAAATACGAACGTGGAACAAAATGAATGAAGTAGAGTGTGTCTATATAGGTATGTAAGGTAAGTTATATAATTTCAATGATATTATTATGCTCAATCTACCACACACACGGTGGATACAGAGGGGTCTACTTATCTATCTACTTTTGCTACTACAGTGTGATACTGTAATAAGCTTTTCGTTTTGTCCTCGCTAAGTATCTGATAATAGAGTAGCGGCTGGGCAGAGAGTTTCGTTTTAGTCTGGGCCCGTCTCATCCCAAATGATATTGCTATATTCCATGCTGCAATGCATACACTCAGACGTTGGAAGATAGTAGAAATAATATGTTACACTTATTTAACGTACCCCTACCATTACAACAGATTTAACGAGTGTCATACCTATTACGCTTATTGCGCTTTATTACTGATGCGAGGAACATTATAGAATTACGTAATGGAGGTATACGACTACTTTAGGAGATTTTTAAAGAAAACAGTGTAGCCATGGCTTTCTACCAGCTCTCTATGGTGGCTTGTTATACTGGAAGTGAGCTTTATACTAGTAGAGACAGGAACCCTGGTATTAGTTGGTTGGTTAGTTTGGAGACTGGAGGAGACATGGTGGAATGGGCCATGTACATAATATTATGGGACGAATTGTTTGAATGAGTGTGACTGTAGGAGAAATTGTGAATTGTTAGTGTTGATGTGCGTGAAGCTCTTTTAGTAAAAGGGATGAGAAAATACCGCCTGGGAAGGATTTGAAAGAAAAATTACGTTTTGTTTGATTTGCTCAAATGTATGCTGTGTTAATGGAGTTTTGCCGTCTCTCCGGAATTGATTTAGAGAATCTGGATGCTCAAGAACATCTTTGCCATTTCGACTCCATTAAAAATGTTATTTGAGAGTTTTTCATTGATTCGTAGATCAGTGAGCACTTAGGAGTAGTTAGTTTGCACCTAGAAAAAGAATCGTTTCTTGATAGCTGCACAATCCTAGTGCCATATGAAGAGGCTCCAGTTTCTTCTAGTGCCATGGTAGTTTGCGTTCCAGCTAATTCTGAATACGTGGAACATGGATGAAATGGGGAGCAACTGGAGGACGCTGGTTAGTTATCATTACCCAGGGCGATGTGAACGAGTCAGCAAAGACTTCTGGGGCGGCTCGAGTGAGAAGGGACACAAAAAGATAGGGTGTCACGACTTTTCTCATTTCTACACTACTACTGTCAACACTCACTACCTTACAAAATACTCACTAGTACACCATTGTTTGTATGCTCCATCGGAACTCAATCCCAAATGAAATACCCAACCAAGCAAAACTGTACACAAATATATATCTATTCCAAATACAGGCCTATATCATCTTCTTAGCTAATCTCTGAATAAATTTCCACGTTTATATTACATAAAGGGTATAGGAGTTTCCCTTGTAACTTGCGACTCCTGTTTTAATGATATAAGTGGAAGAGTAATGCACGCAAAGAATCACCACACTTTTTTCTTCCACACATCATGCATATAGTGTAGTAATTTTTTTCTTTTTTGAGTTTTCTTTGGACGTCGGAATTACTTGGTAACTGTACGCAGCACTACAGTGGTAACACAAGACATAGGGAAAGACGATAATAAATGTAGAACTAGAATATGTAAAGGGATAAGGAAGAAGGAGGTTGAAAAGCAACTACTTGCTATTAGTAGGCCTTTAAAGAGTATTCAGTCTTTAAAGGGTAATATTCTGGGTGAAGGCAGTTGATGGTGGTGTTGTAGTGATTCTGGAAGTGATGTGGATGTGAGTGAGTGAGGAATTGTGCGCACAAATGAGCGAGAGGCCATTTGGCCCAAGACAATGCGGATTGATGCGGAGGGGATCTCTTAAATTGTATGCAGAACATATCACTTTACCAAAGCACTTATTTACAATGTTCAAAAGCTGGCGATCAATAAAAGTGCTGTATATTGAGTAAACAGGGGAAGAGAAGAGTCCGTCGTACGCAGTAATATATCGGTGTAGGTATAGAAAATGTATACACGTTCTTGAAAAGAGTTCGGATCAAATTGGCAGCAAGACAAAGCTGTGTGCCTTCTATTTCAAACCCCAATATCATCAAAATTTATAATATGTACAGTCTTAAACCTACAAGTAGCCTTATATTTTATCGGTACTTTTGACTTCCCTTATGTAATAGCGACTTTTCAGGTCTCTCTTCGTTTTCTACTTAGCCGGCCTGTTGTCATGAACCTTCTTACTTCTCTTGGTGTAATTCTAGGGTACACATGTCGAATATTGACTCTAGTCTTTTTCTAATGTTGTATTATCATTTATCCGTAAGTTATGCCTTGTAAAACAATCGAACAATTGTAGCATACTACACGTGACTCATTCATCTGACTGCCAACATTGATGACAAATCTCTTCATCATTCTGAAATGTTTGTTGGTGTATGTGCATATTGTGTATTTCACATGATTTGCTTTCAGGTGCATAAAACATATGCATTGAATTGTATCCATGAGCAGCATCTTCCCGCTTTCGAGGAAATCGTTATTAGTACTTTTGATAGTAAACTAAATTAGCTGCCAATTGCATTTACGGAGGAAGTAATTCCATTTCGACTCAATCTTTCTGAAATGCAAGTTTCTTTTCCGAGTTTGTCGGTTTGGACCATTTCAATTCGGAGGGACTGTGTTCTCAGTAAATGAAGGAAATGACAAACAAGATCTGTAAGTAGCTGTGTAAATCTCAATACGTAGTAGCAGTGTGAAACTTATAGATACGATGATGGATTTATACAGATGTGCATGTATAGGCCAATAGTTATTATTGCGTATAATGTACATCCTCATGGAAGGGAAAACTGGAATTGAGAGAGAGAGAAACAAAACCGAGCAGCTTGCAATCGCTGAAGTTCACTGAATCTAAATCCGTTACTATGAGTGAGTGAAAGTTGTCGAAGTCTGCAAGGAGGAAATCTTATGTGCGTATCTTTTGGAATTCTTTTTACGGAAATTTTTAATAAAACGAAACGATAGAAGAAGCATAAATTGAACTCATGAATGATTAAAATAGTCTTTAGTGTGGAAAGTTGCACTTGTATAGAAATATAAGTCCAGCTAGAAGGGTAGTCAGGCAAAATCCAGAGGAAAGAGCGAAAAGAACGAGTGGTTTGCGACACTGAGAGTTTTGTGACAGAAAGAGAGAGAGTTTAAGATTAGAGAAAGACATAACATGTCTTCGCCAATATCACAATATTAAAAAGCGTTGGACGGGAATAGGAAAAAATTAATCGGGTCGAGCGGCAATCTGGTGCCTACTGTGAGATTTTTCCTTTCTTTATTCACTGTATTCATCCGGGCCTAACAGAAACTTAACAAATTGAAAATCTGATCATAGAGTGACGCTGAGTCGTGACCAAGATATTACTACATATTATGCTTGTCACACTGGCTGTTACTCACAACCAACCTTCACATATCCACCAATTCTCCCCTGTGCAACACTCACTTGCCCCACATACTACTCAACCAATATTCCATTACCATTACTCAGTAGCTATACAAATTTTCCTTTTGATCTGTAATAAACCATTTCTAACGGTCCAATACAGTAGCGGAGAAAACAGAGACATTATATAGTGAACTATGACACAGTGGCACTAACTGTGGTGTCAATATCTTATCATTATAATTCATAATTACTCAGACTATGCATATATTTTAAAACATCAATTGTAATTTCTTGAAATATTTAATCATTGACTCTTCCAATTCAAAAGTTGGGGGCTTTTACTTTCAATCAAAATAAGAATTCGTCTAGCAGTATAGCAGTGTTTAGAATGCACTGAATATGAAATGCTGTTTTATTCAAGTAGTTACTCTAGAAGGTCAAAGGTCACGAAGGAGTTGACCGATTGACCTCATCTTCAAACTTGGCCTCACATATGTCATCACCAGTATTTGTACCAAATTTGAACAAAATATCTTGAAGCGTTCTCAAGTTTTTGTGGTGAAGGACTGACAGACGGACATTTCCATAAAGTAGCTCCGCTACTTAATAATTTGCTCAATCTTAAAAATATTTCGACACCTAAATTTGCACCTTCCTCTAATGCTTGCTAACCTTACTTTTTTGTTTGCTATAATTTGTGCGTATTTTAGCATAAATGGTGTATTGAGGTCAGCAGAAGATATAATATTATAATTTTATCTTATTTGACTCAAACATCTTGCCTTCAAGACTAAATTCTAATTATGTATCAAAGGAGCAAGGCGAAAAATAGACATTGGATGCAGCATGTATAATACATATGAATGCTGCTGGGTAATTTTGTCACATAGTTTTTGTCATCCTGAGTAGACCAGTATCAAGCTATTTGGAATTGAAAACTAAATTGTGAATTGATTTGACGATGATTGATACACATCTTGTAATTCTAACCTAATGGTAGGTAATATTAATTACTAATATTAGTGATAATCAGAATTAATTCATTAAAGTAATCCAAACACACACTTATTTAATTGCACTTAAATTAATATGTTTATGTTTGAGTTTACAATGCACATTGCATTAACATGTGGAAAACAGAATTGGGAAAGGTGTGAGAAACTGGGTAGAAGCTGACATGTTATGTTTGAGGTGGTGAAGCAAATGAAGTCATTGAGTTGGAGCATACAGTTTTAATGTACATTGCATTGCATAGTGTTGCCTTTGCTCAGAGGCAGTCTTCGAAAGTTAGGGTTATGGGAAAGGCTTTCTTTGCGATTTGTGTCTAGGTAATTGTAGTGGAAGGACGGAGTCAAACCACTTGTCACGTTACTCTTTTTAAGACAAGCTTTGCTTCAACCGGGTCTTCCGCTGAGTTGGCTGCATTTCTCACCACGCTTCCGCTAAATCTCACAATGCCATCACAGTCTCTTTCTCTCTTTTTCCGTCTCTTTCTTCAAGAAATATCCCACTCCTGTCCTGACTCCCGTCTCACTTGCTCTCTTTATTTCTCCCAGTCTGTTTTTCTCCTTCAGTACCTATAGTTGAGAAAGTAACCAGTTACCGAGACACTGCTATCATACCCTTCCCTTTTACTTATTTCTAAATAATTTTCCATAAGTTGGCGACTAACAACTATAAATTCCCCGAAGAACAAATCAAGCAGCAAAAACGCTCAGATGTAATGAAACTGAAACTAATTTCATATTGATCTGCCATGGCAAAACTGCATTTTGTCATTTCCTCTGCGACTGTTGTCCTCACAACATTTTATTACTTTGGCTTCTCTGATTTTTCTACTCGAATTATTTTCGGATTTTGTTTTTGTCTAGTAAATCATGTCGATGTCGATACAAAAATAATTGTAGCATTGTTTACGTCCTGCGTCAACATTAATTATAATTAATATTCTGCATTTCCAAAACAATTTCTACAGATATTGCATGTTACTTATATATAAAATTATACAGGCATAAATAATATCGCACAAAATATTAAAGGTACATACTGTAGCTCTGAAAATACATAGTTCTACGGATGACTGGTTACATGTTGGATATTTATTGGTTTGAGTTGTCAGACAGTGTTGTTGTGATGAAACATTTTATAAGAGATATGTGCATCTGTACAGATATATTATGTTGTTTACGCGTGGAGATGTAAACCACAAAGCAGATTAGAATGACGGGCTGGTTGTCAAACAGTTGCTCAGAGCGTGGAGTGAGACTGAGATTTACTTTGGTATAAAACTGGCTCGGATGAGAAAGGGAAGGACAAAATTCGTGTACAACGGACTTGCATGTATTCTCTCGTCTGGTGATGTGTTCGTCTCACTTGAGTTAAACCCTAGGAAGCCAGGAGAGTCAGAGTCAGATCCTGAGCCAGAGTTAGAACAGGCCCAGGCCACGTCGCTAAAGCCACTGCAATTTCTGTGGAAGGAACTTGAGATCTCGACTCTCTCAGTCAGTCAGTTAGTACAAAGAGTGTGCAGTGTACTTTTGACGGAGACAAGTGGATTTTGAAGGGATCGACATGAGAATGAATCAGTATTAGCTGAGGCACTGAGTGATAAGTTATAAAGAGTGTATCTGGCGCCAGGCGCATCTTAAGTTGCTCTAGTAAACAAGCGGTCTCGCAAATATACTCGTATTGATTTATTCCCCGGCAGCACACAACAAAATATTGTGGGGACCACTACGCGCAGGGAAGCACACAGCAAAGCAAAAGCATGTATGTTTGATGATGTGTAGTGTGTACAACAGCTATACAGGCTCCCAGTTTACAAGTTGGTCTTGCCCTCGATGCACACTCACCGTGTTTCGTCTCCTCTCACTTTTCTCGACGTACGGAGGTCAGCTAAATAGCTCTTCGTCACAACCATATGTCTTTAGTCTTGGCGTATGTACCAGGCAAGTTAGTTCATTGAATTCAGTGTCACACAATCCGTCCGGTACGCTCCAGTCCATTTCTTCAGTCCATGAGCACTAGAACTGATTAGAATATCATATACTACGCTCACACCAAAAATAATAAGTACTGCCACGTACATACATACATAGCTACGTCTCAATCTACATACATTCAGTTATATGCAGACACACTTCATGCACATTGTCACCCGGTGCCCCTCACCCAATTCTCAGTCACAGGCTATACGTACTACTCTCTGTCGTGCACTTTTCGTGTTTCAACGTTAAACATTTCTTCACGATTTACTTCATCATCGTCATACTAAAAACTCTTCGTTCTACCTCACATTACACTCAGCCGGCGTTTCTACGAGAAACTCTTGCCGTATAACTTTTGCGTACAGAGAGAACCACTCTTTATCTCTGAAGCTGAAACTACGAGTGGATACTACATTCATAAAGTGAAGTTACACTTGAATTCAAATCCAAGTTTACATCTTCCCCGTACTATCCCTCTGTCATATATGAACCCGTCCTTTTCTTTTAGTGTCGACTATCTGCCATATCTACCACCCCTCTATTCTCATAATATTATTATCATCGTCCTCTTTTACAGTAATAATATACTGACAGATAAAGTTTTCCGTGAGAATATACTACAAAACTGTAGTAGAGTATAAGAGGAGCATCTCCTCCTGCATCCTGTCTATCTAATCCCGACCTGTCCAGCAGCCGCTGATCCACTTTGAAGTGCACTGCAAACGTCTTTTGAATTATGAGCCCATCGGCCTGACAAATATTACCGTCTTGCTTCAAGAAGTGAAAATTGGTTTAGCGCCACGAAAATTCTTGATCCTACCGGCCAAGAAAGAAAGACTTGCGCTCTATACCTACCAAAAGTTACATTGAAAGACGCGAAGTGAACTTATGCACTTCCGGCTGATTTTCAGCTGTCGCATGTGATGTGGTACTCTCACATAAAATTGATTACCTGTGATTTGAGTTCCAATTACTTGCCTTGCAGACAATTTAAATTTAGATGACGGCGTAGAAACGTGTGTGAATGCCAGTAGTAGGTACCGTTTCTCATATGAAAAACAAACAATTTACATTCAGCAATAAAATATTTTTCTTGCGTATACATAACACGGCTAAAGTACGATCCAAAAGTACATTATGTCTATGACGTCTGCTACATGAGATATGAAGACAGAGCATTAATATCGTACCGACTTCAAGTGTGCAAACACATGCTTAAATAAATTTCATTAACACGGCTGACCAAATGCATGTCCCTTTGGAAGAGAACGGCGATATTGGCGACTTCTCGTCCCCGGTACATAAACAACTTATTTAGATTTTCATTTTTTTATTTGCAAATACAATTACGTAAACAATTTCTAAGTTTTATGCTTTGTTAACATTCAATGCGTCGTTTAAAATTATGAGTCAATCACATTTCTCAGAATACACATTCACTTAGTCTTTTGCGTATGTAAGTTCTCGTATTTATATTGTTCAAATTTGTCGCGTAAGTCGTTATGTTGTTTGTGTTTATGATTAGTGAATTAGCAACAACATACTCTTTTTACGTAGTTATTTTTTTCTTGTTATTTTATTCCATGTTGCAGCATAAAATATAATTGGCTGTGCGATTAAGTAGAGAATAACATAATACTCTCGGTCACAATATCATTATTGCTGTCATTAATAAGTAGCTTAAGGATGAGTTTTGATAGAAATCACAATACCAGCCTCATTAGAATGCATTGTGATATACGAATCCGAAACAATAGAAAAGCCTTAAAAATCATGGTTTCTCTTTGCAGATATAACTA
>JABASD010001263.1:0-43890 GCA_019776165.1 Pogonognathellus flavescens | reverse complement strand
GTATGCCTCTTGAGTTTTCGTATATACCATTGATTCCACGGCAAATGAAAAACACCAACACTTTAAAAAATCTTTTTAGCTAAGTCTCAGCCTAGCCTTAATACAATAATATAGGAAAAGGCTTACGTGTATTGTATAAATGTGCAATAAGTTAATAATGCAAGAATATTGTAATCAACTTTGGTTGTAATAGCCACCGTTAAAAAGGGGCTACTACTATCATCCTATCATTTTTCTCCCTCATCATCATGTTGCCTTGTGTGTAGGAATTTTTATTTCTCCCTGCCTTTTAATAATACTCTGCCAGGTAGGAGAGCACTCTATTCTATTCACATATTTAGTAATCAACCATTAGAAGATCTCTTGGAGAGATACAGATGCAGATAGACTAACACATACAACAGGCATTACTTCATTTTATATTTATAGCATACATCATACAGTACACATACTACAAAAGCAATACCTACTGTTACAAATACAAATGTATGTACAAGTATTTAATCTTTTGCCACCTGCGCAATTGCACATTGGACTTGAACTTGAGGTGTACTACTATCTACTACCACAAACGAAACTTGTCTCATCTCGTTCTATATTAAGTGCTTATTTCGTTAAACACGAACATAGAGAAGGCATATTGCTAATAAAAGTAATAACAGATACGTTTGTTATCTGCATAATATCTGTAACAGGGCATATGAAAGGAAATGTATGAAATGAGTTGCATATGTTGTGGAAATAACACCACGGCATTTCCTCACCAAAAGATGGTCTACTCTAAAAATGGTAAGCCTGACCAACTGAAGTACTGAACCGGCAACCAAACCACTCTCAAAGGATGTTATATGAGACATGAAACGAGAGAGTAGTTAAAACTCAAAATACGTGGAGAGAAATAAAAATATGAAGCTTAAGTAGCCCTAATCTTCGTTATAGAATACAGAGAGCTACTACGGCTAGTACAGAGCAACGTGTTTTAATGACACCAATATAATACAAATTTAAACATTTTATATTCATGCTACATATACTCGTACCACGGAGGATAATCAGTATATAATATTAGTCGGAATGTTGTTCACTTTAATATTAATTACATGGTAGTGAATGGGAAAATATTATGTACATTTTCTGTCTGTGTATAGAGACTGGAGAGCTACCTCTAATTTCTTTTTATAGTTTCACTTTTCTCTTTGGGTAGTTTTAAAGGTCTGAATGAAAGAGCTCTCATCTCGTCCTCCTCGGTCTGTGCTGAACAACTATAACTGTCTGTCTGTACGATGAGGATGGTCCACGCTACGACCTCGTGTGTAAATGTTAAAAGTGAAGTTGTGTGGTGGAAAAATGTTTTACGTATCAGAAATGTTGTAGAGGTGAGAAGGTAGCTGGTAGCAGTCCGTATATACCTAGTTAGTTCATTACTCCATCCAGGTCCAGCCAAGTCTGTCCAGTAAAAAGAATGGACTGACGGCATTCGCAGAGGTATACCTTTATTACGTACCTATAATGCTTTGGCTGTCATGCCTTCCAGTATGCTTGGATGAGATTGTAAGTTTTACAAAAGGTGAGATGAAATGCATTATTGTGTGTCCGCACTTTGTTGCTTTTTACCAGACTACTTTTGTATTGTGTTCCCAGAATTGTATGGATGTAGATTGCATTATTTCAGTTTCTTTTTATTAGCTCCAAGTTGCACAGGTAAAATATTATTACGAAAGGGGATTTGGTGGTGATAATCAATAAGCACCTTGAACTCTCATCTTATTACTACTACGGCGGTGAGTTTTGTCTTTCGCTCTTTCTCTCACTAAAATCTCTCTGTATGTGAACAAGTTGAGAGAGTTGGTTGATGCAAAGGATATGATGTGACGGGATGTTGTGAATCAAATGAGACGTAATAGTCTTTAGGTTTTACTGTGAGCAAGTACTACACTCTTCTACTGCGATGTATTATATACGTCTTTAATATGTAATGTAGCTAAATGTACATATAAAGTTTTATTAGGCTGCTGCTGACTTGGCTGTTTTCTGATTGTTGTATTATGTATATAGTAGTAGTATATATAGTTACATGTGTATAATAATATGTGCATACCTGTGAATTGTGAATGCACCTATAAGGATGTATTATTATTATCTCTCTCTATACAGTATTGCGTGGTGGTGGTGGTTTGGAATGAACTGTATGCGGATTAGAATTAGTTAAAGATACAACACACTACTACTAATACCACACTACAAAAGAATACTAGCAGTAAGAAGAAAATAATACTGGAGTAAAGAAGTATGTAGATTTGTTTGATGGAAATAGTAACTATACACTTTAGTTAGTACGAGAGATATTTACTACTCTTAGTATACTTAGAGTTTAGAGCGATGTTAATATTACAATTAGTACACACAGTACACAGATATAGACTTGGTATAGTCAGGTAAGGCATTGCATGCACAGCATATAGCCATATAAAGCTGTGAAGCAAATCTATATAGGAGTCGTAGTAAAGTAATAAGTAAAAGAGTAGAAGTAGTGCAGTGTGATGGAATTGTAGATGTGTGCATTACAAGGCCAAGGACTGAGCCACAGGCTGGAGCATGAAAAAACGAAATGAGAAAAGAAGTTAACACACAGATAGAATAGAATAATGGTAAATATAGTAAGTATGTACAATAATACGGGGGAGAGAGGGGAATTCATCCTTTTAGTAGTAACAAGATGATATTATTATAGGTAAGTTACTTATACTTTACGTGCAACTACCAGCTAAGAAGTTAGGTACACATACACACAGTGCAGTGCACACACATAGCTTGGATTTCTTACTTATTGTTAGTTACTTAGGAAAATATCATCATAAGATCTTGAATCTTATTATGTTCCGTGTACCATTCTTCTCAACTTTAAAGTGGGCACATTCATCTCATATACATAAAAATACAACATGCATGTTGGAATAGAGTGGCTGAGCGATGAGAAAAAATTATGTCACGACTTTAAGAACAAAAAACAAGAGTTTTGTGCTATGCTAGTGATATTATGAACAATCAGCATCAGTTTATCTTTAGGTGAAATGATTGTACAATGGAAATAGAACAAGTTAAGCTTTTTGATGCTGGTTGCATTGTACTGCCCCTTGCATTTATTTTGGAGCAAGAAATGTCGAGATGTCATGATCAAGAAAAGACACGTTACGAGAACTACGTTTCAATCTATCGTATTTTTATAACTGCTAAGTTATAATCATAATAAATTAAACATGCTCAACATTTTATTGGTGTACGAGCCTGTTATACCAGTGCTACTAAAAGAAACTTAATTCTTATTAGACATTTGTATCTGCTCATGTACTAAGTGTAGAGTTGTAAAACGTCAATAACAATTATATGCCCATAATATTTATCAGTGCAATGAAGATGCTGGTACAGGCAGTTCATGCCAGCTTGCAAAGCAGATCGAAAACCATAATAAGAACTTCAATGGACGTAGCACGTACGAATTACTTCACTTCATCTTAAAAGTACTTAAAATATTCAGATGACAGAGCATTATGCAAATGAATGGAATGTTTTCTGCTGAATGTTAACATGATTTGTATTTATAAGTAAACTTGCTGATTGTTTCACTAAAAAATGATTTCATTTCATTTTATTTGGAATAAGGAACTCATAATTCTTCTTTCTTGAGGAAAATGACTCTCCATTTAAATGGATTCACACTTGTAACACACACGAATTTATTGCAAATATAAACAACATTTATTTATTTATTTAATTGTGGTAGCCCAGAAGATAATGTTGAAAGGAATATTGTGTAGGTATTGGTACTTCTTCGCATATCCCGTGCATTGATTAAGATCATTTCTTATTTTACAGGTAATTGCGACATTTTAAACCAGTTGATTATTATGACGATGCGTGGGAGTGATATATTATGTCGGAGCAAGGAGTTTTATTACTACTTCGCTCTTCAGTTGTTAGGTGCGCTAACAATCAGAATAGGAATTCATGTCGAGTTCTCTCACAATATTATGTAAATGCACACATTGTACCTTGATGTAACCGCAAAGAAGTGTAATAATGTTCACTGCTGCTGGTGCTAACTGCTAATCTTGCGAAATCCCTATTTACAAATCTGTATTATAATGGAATCCGGCACTTTTAGAAAAGGAATTGATGCGATAAATTATCAAGCATCTTATTATCACATCCCATGAACAGGATTTAATGCTCCTGCCTTTAAAAACTGGTAAAGTTTAAGTATAACATCATCGTACTCTTCTTGGCATCTCCTCATAATATTTCGTGTTTTTGCATACAAGAATGTGTAGTAAGTAGTTTGCCATTATTGTACTAGAACACAGTACCTAGGAAAATATTCTGTTTAATAGACATAACATGGTACCTATACTAATAGTAGAATAGTAATAGTGATATCAAAGTATCAGAGGTAGGTAGTAGGCTGTAGGTAGGTTCTAGTATGTGATAGTAAAAACGCCTGTGTAGTAAATGTGTGTGCTAATTCACTCTCGGAAGATATGAAGACTTTGATTCTGACTATAATTTCAGCATGAGTCACTTTTCCTTTCCGTGGACTGTATGCGAAACAGATAATTGAGTTGAATACATTCTTTCTTACAGCTTTATGTGTCATAAGCAAGTTTAGATAATTTATCCGATGAATTTTACCGATTCATGGTATTCTCACAATGATTCATCCCTTATATTATTACTGTAATGTAGTATAAAACTTTAATACTCAAACCATCGTTAATTATTTATCATCGATCATATTCATTGGCAATATACAAGGTAGTAATAATAATCTGCGGCAGATTCTAGTTAGGTTGGAGATAAAAGTATTAAAATATTACCTAGCATTATTTTTGTAATGAGCAAGGGTCCTGGATAATATGTATCTTTTAACTAACCAGACAGTACTAGAGGTATAGGTATTGTAATTGTATCTTCTTTTGCAGCAGAAAAGACCTTACTCTAACAGCAGGGCCTACAGCCTTGACTATGAGGTTAATACAACAGTGACAGCAGCATCCCTCGGGTCTTCACATCATCTTGAATGCCTACTTACTCGTAAAGGTTGTATCTATCATAAGAATGCATAACTAGTTATACAATAAGCTTTATCCTGTGCGAGAATCCTGCATTAGATTTTATCAGACATTTATTCAGGTCTGAATATAATATCAAGAGAGAGTATTACCTGTGATGTAGTAACAAGCTATAATATAACAACCAGTAATATCGGCATACAATAACCAAGTCCATGTAAGAAACTACCTATAAGGAACATAATAATTATTTGTAAGGCAACAATTTTAAATTATCATTGTAAAAAACCGAAAGTGGATTTACTGATGATGAAATTAAAGTAGTTGTGGTAGAGAGTGTAAAGAAGAGTATTTCGGTTCATTGAAAGGCAACAAATCGTGCTCCTCCACAAACCTCCTCCTTGGGAATGTCAGAGTGTTAAGATACAACATACAAATACATAGGTACTACTACTAGTATGGATATCTTCTAGATGTTATGTCCTGACACAGTCGATTTTATAATTTTCTACTACTTGCACGCAATATGAATTGTTATTGTTGGATAGATAATGTAATAGAAAGGTTTCTTAAAGTTTATTTGTAAGTTTCATGCATCTGGATGTGTCTACAGTGTGTATTCTTTTATAATGATTATTTATTTATTTCCCTGTTGGAAATCATGTGCAAGTAAATCTATCCGTTGTATATTATGCGATGCTGAACAAGAAGACTTTGGTATTGTTATGTGAAGATTGTTTATTAAAGACATGCGAAGCCTAGTGACCCACCAGGCGAATTGATCTTCTTTTGATCGATGCCGATTTTAGTAGTCTTCAACTCATCCGGACATTATTTATCCAAGAGAGAATCTCATTCAGGCAGCATCACTGTCTATAGGTGCGATAGATTGACACATTGAATTACTCACTACGTTTGCAGTATCAGATCATTGTATCTTGTATCAATTCGTTTGTTGGACGAACACGTTTCTTTGCTGTAGACTCATGCATCTCGCTCTTCAGAAATTAAATAGGCGTCTATAGCTAATCTAGCGTGTCCAAATGTTTCACAACCATGATATTCAATAATGGGTATACCAATAGCACTACCTACATATTATAATCATACAAGAAAAGTAAACATCCTGTCCGGGCAGACTCAAAGACTTATTACTAGACTTATTATTGCACTCATGTCGTTAATGTGGATCTACAAGACTCCAGATAATTTCAGTTGGAGAGAGCCAAGAAATATTATTACGTATTTGAAGAAGAAGAAGAAGTGAGAGAGAGAGAGTGATGGAATTATGTGTGAGTAAGAATACTCCGATGTATTATTGTACTACAGTGGCTGAGTAACCTTTTAGCGTTTATCCAAGCCAAGGCTTCTTCTTGATATAAAAAATGTGTCTCAACTTGAGTTGTGTGTGTGTGGAGTATTGTGCCACAAGTTAATAAATGATAGTACAATGGTACAATATACATAAACGAGTAAAGC
The DNA here is from genome assembly GCA_019776165.1 of Pogonognathellus flavescens. Classification (NCBI taxonomy): domain Eukaryota; kingdom Metazoa; phylum Arthropoda; class Collembola; order Entomobryomorpha; family Tomoceridae; genus Pogonognathellus; species Pogonognathellus flavescens. The sequence continues at coordinate 37,345 of JABASD010001263.1, read as the reverse complement.
AAAGCAATTCATGCATTGAAAGCTATTGATGCGACACCTTATTGTCAGCCATGAGCCTGGCTGGTTCTGGCAAAATGACTTTCAGTTGTTTAGCGTTTAGTCCGCGACTCGATTTCTGTAGTAGTAGTTTTGATACAATAATAATACAATCAGCCAAGGTCTGCTATTATTGCAGACACCCAAAAAGTTCATTGACAATGATATTTCTATGTCGGAGTATGGTCCTTGTATTTTCTATTCTATTTTATGTTATTATTAGTAGCTATAATAGCAGTTATGTTATGTAGGTACCCTACCGTACTAGCATCATTCCAATTCTTTTCTCTCCAAAGGTTCCCCAGTGAATTTTATGATGAGTGTAACAGGGGATTATAGGCATTTGTGGGAGAATAATAGCACAATAACACAATGAACGTATACATTACGGATTGTTGATATTCTAATATAGTTCCTACTTATAAGATAAGGATAAGATTGAGTGTAAAGCAATGCAATATACATAATATCCAAGTATTTTCGATTTTCTGTTGTTGTTAGTTGTTCTATTATTATTATCTTCCTTCCTACGTAGTAAGTACTACATAGATAAAATACCATTATTTCATAACATTGCTCAATTATGCTTAAACATTTTTGCTTGCGTTTCCTTTGATTTGACGATGGTTTAAGGAAAGGAAGGTGGATTCCTCAACAAAAATGAATAAGAGCAAAATATTTCTTGATGAATTCGGAGAAAAGAGCTGATAAGCACATTACATGGAATAGCTAGGTTTAGATTAAAGCCTAGACTTGTACTTGTGGTTGGAGTAATACCTGTTTCATGAATTGAACGATAGTTGTACATCGTGAGTGAGTGAGTGTGAGGTTCATTCAGTTTGTTGACTGAAAATGACTCAAGAGTAAAATAAAGGTAAAGTGTGTGTGCCAAGCCTGAGTTCTTGGCATAGGTCATGATGATGCATCTCTATGAGTCTACTGAGGAGTGAAAGAAGATTCATTATGGTGCCTTAAAACTGGTGAAGAAACATGAGATTTTGAAAAGTGATGAATATATGAGGACTGGGCCTTGGGCCTGACCGAACTCTCGGCTCTTAACTCCCTCCTGTCTTGTGTTTAAGTTGTGCTAACGAGAAACTGCTCTTTGCTTGACCTATCTGTGTAAGTAACTGAAAAGAACAGTGTATCTTCTGTGAGTAAACTCGTCTTGAATTTTTAACAAGGGCTGGGTCCTGAATTCTTAATGAACTCAGGCTAATCCTGTGTGTATTCTATGTTTGTGTTCAGTTATTCTTGTGTTGGTTTCTTCAGCCTAACAAAACTTCAATCACCGTCACTTGAGCAGGTGAACCTTTACAGATAAGAAATTCGACGGCGCATTTAATCTCAATAGAGTTCCCGTAGAAATGTCCATACACTTTATTTTCCTTCACTTTCCCTTACCCCCTACTTAACTCTGTATTTTATTCCATATATACCAAAACCTATACAAACTTAATATACTTACTTAACACAGTATTACTTAACTTCAACATTATATCGGTATGCTAGCTTTATAATAATTCTATTTGTACATAATATATTCACTGCGGTGATAGCGTGTGGTGTTTTCACAAGAATTACATTACTTAATACATTATAGATGTATAGGTTGCAAGAATATGTTATAGGTAGGTGTAGGGCTTAATGGTATTAGTGATCTGATCACATCATCAAATACTGACCCATTTCTCTTCAATTAATGGGCGAGGCTACATAGTCCGAGCTCTAATAATATTATAATTTGGGTTTGATTACGGATAAGATGAAGCAAGCAACTGTATCTGTATAAGGTCACCGTATAAACTACCAGCACCTTTATTTATACAAATAGTGGACAGTTCCTTCGCCAAGGATTTTAGATGCTGTGTTAAAAAGATGTTGTCGAAGGATGAGATGATTTTAATTCTTTGGATGTTTGTTATGTAACCAAGTAAAGAGGATTTGCTTATTTTAAACTTTTCAGACTTTTATATAGAATATAAGATGTAGAGAGGGAGAGAAAGAGATCCCGAGACCGTTCATCCCTTCTTCATGGGTCTTCAATCCATCTCTTTGCATTACAACCTTCAACCCTCCATTGGTAAAATGTTATCCGACCGAAATGTCTTGAGAATTAGTTAGCCATAATTTAAAACCTTTGCCCTAATTAACACCTTGCCCTTAGCTGGAGTTCCATGTCAGTCATTAAAAAACATATCAAAACCACAGCACTCTGACTGACCATACTAGTTATTGTACTATTTCCTTTTTTCTTCTTGACTGCTGGGTTTCTGAACAAGCAAGCTGAGAAATCAAATCATGCATGACTGAAACTAGCATGGCTAACTTTTTTACAGATGAAAAGTAAAAGAGAAAACGTCATAGCTGGAGGCTGCTTCTACCGACTGGAGTCCAACAAGTCAGTATGTCTATATGCCGTGGTATGATTTAGCATTTAATAAGACCGTGGTAAAAATCATGGAATATTTAATCCAGCAGCGCTGTCCTTTGATTTTCATTTGCATATCAACTTCCACAGGAAAGAGTCAATGTCGATTCTCACCGAGTTTAGGATTACCGATTACATTACACGCGTCATGGCCCACATTTTTAAACTAACCATGCATTAACAAAAATACCTATAATTTTCATTATGTTATATCAATATAACATTTCATGGTTGCGTACACAGTAGTTAGTAATATTAGATGCATGCAGAAGCTCTGCATGTGCTAATAGTAAAAATTAGTAGACCGATTATATTATCTTTGTTAGAGATGAGTCAATGTACGTATTGCGTATTCCAAATCGTTAAGAATTGGTTAAGCATGTAAAAGAATGAATGGGAAGTGAAATGGGAGCAAATCATTCCGAAAAGGAATTAACACTGTTGTACATGTACCTACTTTATAGTATTTAACGCGAAGCATAAATAATTTTCCCATGATAAATTCACATACATGATGTTTATTCACATAATCACATAACTCTGCACTAACAGCGTGCAATAATAAGTACGAAGGTGTTGATCCTGCTTTATTGAAAAAATATTATTGCCTTGCTCGGTCAAACTCCAACAATCATCGTGACTATATAGGGAGTATATATTTCACTTTAGACTTCTTGATGCACATAAAAAGATAATATTATACTTGCTTATATTGTGCGTAATGGTAATTCTGAGTATTTTTACAAATCATATATTATTAACATAGTTATTTTATTATAATGCACAAACACTAATAGTATCTGTACAAGCATAAGTAGAGAGGGCATAAATTGTGTAATTGTGTACGCTCATTGCGTAGAGCTACAGATGAAGGTGGTGAACATTCTGATTCGAAGAAGGCTTTGCATTTCTAAAGATGATGGTTCTTATTCCAATGAAGCTTTTACCTGCATAATAAGTATAAGAACTAACTACATGCCCACTATTTGTAAATGTAAATCTATAATCTTCCTTGTTGGTTCGGCTGGTAAGTGATTAAAAGAATTTTCCTGTCAAAGCATTCATTAATCGTTGCACGGTTGGAAGAGGATGAGAATACCCGAAGTACACCAGAGGATGGTAATACACAGAAGAATGAATTGCAGAAGGCTTCTCTCTGGAACACCGACTGACAACTAACCAACATGGAAAGAACAAGATCCAAAATGTTTTCTCGTATAGTTTAATTTTACATGGAGCTGTGTGTGTTGTAGCCTTTGGGCCTACTGAAGGTCTGCTCTAAGGCAAGGCAAGGTGAGTTAATGTTTCACGGCGGCTTATTCCAGAGGTAATGTAAAATGATGTGATGTATGGATAAGGGAATAATACTGTACACTTATCTGTATATAAGGTTTGTTAAATGGGACAACTAAGTTTATAGATATAAAACTCTCTCTGTAAGATATATTGGTATATGGTACACTTATTTTATCCTACTATTGTATGGTATTGTACTTACAGAATAGAAGTAGGGACTGACGGACGACGACGGTGCTTGTTTTCAGAAGGCTTTAATGTAGTGTGTAAATAGACAGAGCTCTAAGCTTATAGGATACAGATACAACAGCCTTCTTTATTAATATTTTGTATAAAAACTACCTAATAGGCATGTGCTGGTCGCTACAGACTTTTTAAGGTCCTTCAATTTTACTTAAATTGCCGTTTGGGTACTTTGACCTACTAAAACTTGAAACCTTTGCAGTTGAATTCTTAGAAATTCCATTAAGACAATTATTCAAATAAATGTTTTGCTTAAAATGAAACAAATACTGGTAAGGCATAACATGTGTCAGCAACAATGTGTCTTTTAGCACAAAAAAGGACAAAACTTAATATAGGTAAATGAGTTTGGCATTAACACAACAGACCACCAGTACAGCTTAGAGTACATACAATGAGACGATTACCCAGGACTGCCTTGTAACAACAATTTCAAGAGTCGTCCGTTCAGTCATTGTAAAATATTATTATAATTCACTCAAATTAAGCGAAGATCCAAGTGAGACAATTGACATGTTAATTATGGTCTCATATCTGCATTGTGATGTTAACCAGAATGACCACATATCATGTTTGCTCAGTTCTACCATTTATTGTCTTCTCAGGATTTTTGACAATGCTATACTAGCAGTTAATATTATAACCACACGAATGTCGCATATTTTTAGCTGTCTAAATATTTATTTCGGTATAGTAGTAGCAGTTCCATCAAACGAATCAATACTCTCTCTGTGGCACTACAATTTGGAACACTAACATCGAGTGCAAGCGAACTTGATTTATTTATCAGCAATAATGTAATGAGGAAAATTTTAATAATGCGTATTATTAGTAAGTATTAGCAGTAAATTAACAATTATTGTCAGCCAATGTAAATACCACCACATGTATAATTAAATTGTAATGTCTTCATAAGTATCTGTTTGTGGTTTCTAATCTCTCTGGCATAGTTGAAGTTAATTAAAACTGAGCATAAATAAAGTGTCCATAGTAGTTGCTGTAACTGAAACCGCAAATAGAGTAGTTATGTTACAGACAGTATAAAATTTGTCTATTAATATTCCTACCACATAAAGGGCAAAATCACTACAATAGCAAGTAAGCATGAGCATTTCTTACTAACAATTAGTAAGCCACTATCAACAGTGCATCAGTCAACAACTTAATAGCAGAAAATTATAATCAGGTATGACGCACAGGAATATACCTAACTGAAAGATGACGAAAGCCGTAAATGGTAAAAGGATAAAACATAGAACGAGTTCAGATTAACAGTTTAAAACTTGTTAATAAAGTACATTACTACCGATTCATGCGAACTGTGCAGTAATTCCTCATGTTTTGAAGTGCTGATTCAGGGATCATTAGAAATGAACCTTACATGTTGTATTAATGGATCGGGAAGATGCAGAACCGATAAAAATAATGATAACAACATGCCTATACATTATAAACACTGATACGAAAGCAATAAGATTTTCTAATTAGTCATCTAGTAAGTGTATCTGAAATACCTCCTTCAATTGATATGGATAACTATTATAGTTTACGACTTGATATAAGTGAGAAGTTAAAGTTGATTTGAAACTGCAAACAAGAAAACTTTCAATTGTAATAAACTAACTAGTAATAATACGAAACACTTACCAACTTGTCTACATTTAGAAACGCAATATGATTATAGTACCTACATTATTCATCTGCTTATAATTTACTTCACATAACTAAGATTGCAATCTAGATATAGATGTATAATTTATGTACGTGTGCATAGTATAGTACGAGTAGTATAATAAACTGGTAGTATCATAAGAGACAAGGAAGTTAAAGTTTATAAAGCTTAAAATGTTTAAGTAGACACTTATAATTCAAGGTTATTCATCGTATTATTAAACTAGCATTAATCTTATCGCAGGCATTTAATTGTATATATACCTAGAACAGCCTATGCATCCATTGCTATACAAGATCTGAGTTGATTTGATGCATATTATTTGATATTATAGCCTATACGCTCTCATATAGAATTGCATGTCTTGTGCTTGTATAAAACTTCTGATACAAAACTGGAAATACGTAAGCAAAAAATGCGATATTTTCTGATTAGTACTATAAAGAGTTGAGGAAAATAGTAGGTACACAATTCACTTTTCATATTTACATCCTATACAAGTTATGTGAAATAATTAATAATGTAAATTACATTTATTTTAGCCCTAATTACTTCTATATAGATATACGAGAGTACCAAGCATGGTGTGCCTATAATATCATGTGACTGCATCTGATATTATGCCTTCATCGTGTCTAGCATACATATTATAATCAAAAGCATACAAATTAGCATACTTATGACAAGCAATTGTAAAATTTCATGCATATGCGTACAAATTACTATATAATAAAACCAAAATACCATATAAGTATAAATGTACACAATTTTCCTGTACTGTATGCACTCATATTAATCACATAATGAAGAGATTCATTTGGTATCAACACATAAAATCCTTATCTGTATACCTACTTCATAATTCACATGCATACTACTAATACATAGTAATAAGTAAATGGGCGGATGGACATCACTGCCTTGGTTAATAGCTAATATTTGTCGATATAAGATATCAATGGAATATTAGAAATTAGTGTAAATGAATTAAAATGAGCAATTAAATCAGAAGATTTGCATACAACCGTTCATCTGTATCTTTTACATACAAATGAGACAGCCGTTACTTCGCATTGCATTTAATATTGTATGCCTTGTGCTGAGTGTGTGCTGCATTGATTGCCTGGATTAACAAGTAGTTTCAGTCTCAATTTATGCAAATCTTTGAATTAACATTCCTTATTTACTAAATACATGATACATACAATAAACATACATATATTTAACCAAGAAGTAACTAATTATGCATATAAAACCAAAATATTCGTATAAGACTTTACCAAATAGACACAGCAGCTTTTTTCCATGTACAAATACATACGGCAGATTTTTCCATATACAAAAATGCAAGCTGCAATGGTGATTTAAAGAACATGGATTTACAATTTTTATTTTGCATGAAAAGTATAAAATTTTGTTGATCTGGATGCAAAAAATTAATTGTACATGCCGTGATTACAATAGCCGTGTATGAAATGGTGTTGAAAAAGTGCAAAATTTTAATGCCGTGACCAGGATTCGAACCTGGGTTATTGCGGCCACAACGCAATGTCCTAACCACTAGACGATCACGGCTGGTTGTAGAATCGGGCGATTTTAGCAGCAGTTGAAAGCAGAGCACTGGCAACAGACTGTGAACATCTCTGCTGGGAAGGTTCTTCTTACATGTGTTTGGTGACTGTAAAGCACAATCTTATCTTGCTCTACTTTCACACTTCTAACACACAAACACAACACACATTTCTGCAAATTCTACGTGACTGCGGCTTTTTAGTCACAGTTAGTTAAATACATCCAACATTTACTTTTCTTCTGCTCCACATAAAAAGCTGCTTCATACCTTCAATTTTAACTGAGTCGATATAACAGTATGCATCTACATCTACATGCATTTTTGTCAATACTCTTTTTACTTGTATAAAGTTATATAGTGAACGTATAGCTATACAAATTGCTATAAGTAATTCATTACACAAAATAAAAGTGTTGAAGTGGGTTCACACTTTTTGCAACTTGTCAATCCTTGCCGGTTAGCTGTATAGGTAAGTGTGTTGATCAATTCATCAATCGTCCAACAGCAGGCGAGACAAATTATTATTACATCAGAATCAGACTTTTTGTTTGTATGTATGCGTAATATTGCGTATGAATTTGTCTTTATGTGAAGTTAATTATTTTATGTCTACCTACTACATGTGTACACATGTAATAATATTTATGTGCCTTTATTTCAATGCCGGTATATAGGGCTATGGCTATAATAATATTATAGGCTATCCTGACAGGATCTTCTATGTACATTCATTTATTATACACCCTACCTGGCTAATGTGGTTAACACCAAATTAATCTGAATGTCAGACAGGTGTAGTGTAGGTGAATGCATATGCTTATGTCTTACCAATGTACGTGTTACATATTATTGCGATATTTTTGACAGATCCATCCTCTGTTTGTGAAGTGTAGGTAAAGTTGTGCATGTGATTATTATAGTTTTCAACTTCCTAATAGTAGTGTGCATTACATTATATTACGTGAGACATAATATTATGTTCCAAGTTTTAGAACGCATTTTTACTTATTACAATTAACTTTCTCCACATAATAATATTTTATATTAGTCAGATTATACTGTGCCGGTCTTAAGCATGGTTGAGAATTGGATTGTGTTGTTCCAGTATGTTTCATAGAGGTACTTACAGTACAGAGTATAGCGGTTAGGTTGCGGTTGTTGTATTCTGTATATCACTTGTATCAATCAGTATCACTAGATTATGGTATCACATAACACAAATCTTCGCAACATTTGTTGGCTTAAAGTTAAATATGTGCTGAATGAATTTGTAAACATTATTGCCGTCCTCGGGTTAAATTCAACTGTAGGATCGATATGTTATTATATTGCCCAGCATTATGAGTCTGTTTTAATTGAAAATTGCGTAAGCGCTATAGATACTGAAAGTATGAATTGGGAAAGCACTATTTTACAGCTCATCTGTCATTAGTTTAGCGAAGACTAAAATAACACATGCCCCACTAGTAAAGTCATACAACATGAAAATGAAAAATACTTCGTTCATTACCATCATTATTAATTTATGTCCATTAATTCCATATCACGCAGGTTGTAACGATATGAGTGCAAGTTCCACCTTCTTCTATTTCGCATTCGGCAGTAATTTGTGGTCTAAAAGGCTGCTACTGAACAATAGAACGGCAGTAATGAAGTCTGTTGCTCGTCTTAAAGTAAGTCTGAAGAGTTTTAAGAAAAAGAAACTAAAATTGGCGTATGCAAGGCTGGAGTGCTAGTGGGTGGCACAAAAGTTTCCTGATTGTTAGTAGCTGTTCTAATTACTAAATTGATTGATTTGATGGTGATAGGGATTTCGTTTGGAATTCGGTTATTACGCTCAACGCTGGAAAGGGGCAGCTGCAAACATTTTACCCGATACCGAATCTCATTTATATGGGGTGTTGTGGGAACTAAAAAACGAAGATCATGAAACATTAGACATGTTAGTAATTCACCATTACACCCATTCTTGCATAAAATGTTCACTACTATATGTAATTACATGTTTATAAATTTGTAGACAGGAAGGTGTTCTTGACCATATTTACAAGAGAATTCATTTGAATGTGGAAACGATGGACGGACAAATCGTACCTTGCTTGGCGTACCAATTGGTGGAAGAGACAAGAGAAAAGTCCATAAAAGCATATGGTGATAATTTAAAACCATCCAAAGTGTACAAAAATGTGATAATTCGTGGGGCTAAGGAACATAATCTTCCAGAAGATTACATCACATTCTTGGAGAGCCTTCCTGATAATGGCTATGAGGGAGAAGTAGATGTTAACTTAGACTTGAACGAACAGTAAAAGAACTTTGTATCGCTACCGTCATTATTATACGCAATTGAATTATGTAAGCCTAATATATACGTATTAATATAAGTAAATAATGTTAAGGCGATGTAAAGATGTTGGCTAATTATACTTTTTGTATTTTTATTCTTATTGGTGCATTTTATTCTCACCGGTCAAATTCTCAGTGCATTGCTGCTTGAGTATAGTTAAAATGTATTTAAGGTTTAATATAAACTAATGACTAATGAGATACTGAGAGATTCGCTACAAAATTAATCAAACCTCCTTTTTTGGGCGTTTGACAATGAAAAGTGCAATAGCATACCACTTCAAGTTGGAATACATACAAGGAAATGCATGAAAGTAAAGAATTGCTAGAATGCTACATTACCTACAAAAGAGCATTTACTATGTTTCAATACTAAGGTTTAATAAAAGAAAATCGAAACATGTTTGAGAAGTTTATTGCTGTATTTTCAATTTGTCAATACGAAAAATATCTACTGCTATTGCTATAATATAGTATAGTATTAAAGCTTATATAAACGATAAACGCAACATTAGAAATTTCAACTACTAGTGTTGGTAGAAGTTTTTGAATCGTCGATAGACTCTTCAGTCAATTCCTTTATGACTTGCTTTTTCTGTTTACGGATATTAATTGTTGCTCGATAACTTGGTTCGAGATTGAAGTATATTAACTGACCTGACTCTCGAGAAACAATTTTTTCCACTTCAGGTTGTTCATAAGCTATTTCTGAAGCTATGACTTCATCTAAGCAATCTAATTTGTGCCTTTCCACTTTAACCACTGCTACTTCTTTTCCATTGACTTTGCAGATGAGATCTAATTTGTAATCCAAATCTGTTTCCGGCCATTTCTGCTCCCAAACTTCATTGCACTATTAAAAATAAGTTATTTGCAATGTTTGTCCTTTCAATAATGGTTACCCAATTCAATAAATTTTAAAAATTACCAAATCGAAGTCTGCATTGCTACGATCGGCTATTGCACGAAATTCTTGCCACATTTGAGCTCCAAAAGCCGGCATAACAGGATACATGCAAATTATTAACGTTCCCAAAGCCCTTTCAAACTGTAAGCTCTCTTTCATGTATTCTTTTGGAGTTTTCTGAAATCATTTCATTAACATAATTTATGACTACCTGAAAAACTTTTACTTGAATATTATTACCTTGTGCTTATAAATTCGAGTTAAGAATGTTTCTATTTTGAAGGCTATGATAATTACTTATCTTTAGTTCACAGAGTTTATAGTAATTTTGTAAAATTTTCAATATTTTTGAAGTACATACTTTGATGTCGGCTGTCAGACCTTGCATTTTGCTTATAGCAACGCTGATTTGATTCGTTTTTTCATAGTTGTGTGTGACTCCTGTCAGATAAAAGTTTCTAGAATCAAAAATTCTATCCTCCGATACTTTCCATTCTTCGTCATCAACAAACTTTTCTTCACCAAAATCTTTGGCATCAGCAAAATCTCGTAGTGTTAACCAAATGCGATTCTGCCACTTTATAAATCCGTACATACCTGTAAAACACATGAAATACTTTAATAAAAAACAGTGAGAAATTCAGTAAACCTCACTTGCTGGGACTTAGGGTTCCAACTTCCAAGTCCAATAATGTACTTTTGTTGATATTTTGACCTTCATTTATTCTTTCCGTAGATCACAAAAGTTAAAATCGATAAACAACTACAAATAAGTAGTACTTTATACCGACGGCACGTTAAAATACATGATGGAGTAATTGAAAATGAAACTAATTGATATAATTGAAATGAGTAAGTGTGGTATCCTCAGTTAATTCTAATTTAATGATAGGGGCTGACACCTTACCTTTCACTTTCGATTGTATGGGTAAATATAAGTTAACTAATTATTAGGTTAATAAATTATTTATAATATAGTATTACTTACTCTCAGATGGCCATTTTCGTGTAGATGTTGGAACAATTTCAGCCATCATCATCAAACGAGTGGTATCAATACCGTACTGGTTTATAATTAACTCAGGATCTAGACCATTGAACTTTGACTTTGACATTTTTTCCCACTTTGTCATCACAACTTCACCATCAACAGTCGTCAGCTTGTCTCCCTCTGTAAAATTGAATGAAACGATTAACTTTTAATAACGCTAACTTAACTGAATTGAAAATACACAACAAATTCTTGTAGGCCGGAAGTCATTGCTTTTACCCGTTACGACGTCATCTTTGGCCAAATATTTCCCAGAATTTTTGTTGATAAACGTTTCCCCCATTACGACCCCAACGGGTATTAATCTTGTGAATGGCTCTTTCAAGTCAATTAGACCCATTTGATTGAGAAAGTGAGACATAAACCGAGCATAGTAAAGATGCAGTGTAGCTACAAAACATTTATAAAGTGTCAAATTTTAATACGTACATAAATAAATGACGTGTATACACGTTTCAAAATCAGTAATGATGATTTGTTAGTTGTGAAAGCGAAGATGGAAGTTAAGTTACTAATCTATATGTATTACCATGTTCCTTGCCTCCTACGTAAACGTCCACGGGTAAATGCGACTTAATTTTAAATGGATCAAAAATCTCCGATTCATTATTGTGGTCCAAAAAGCGGTAAAAATACCATGATGAGTCAAAAAATGTATCCAACGTATCTGTTTCCAATTGCATATTTGATCCACATTTACTGCATTTCGATGCAATGGCAATATCGGATAGATTTTTCGCAAGCTCTTCAAACGCAATCGCTTGTGAATGTGCACACTTTAAACAGTTCACAGCTGGAATAGGAGTACCCCATTTTCTTTGACGTGAGACAAGCCAATCCCGAAGTTTTAGACTAGATGGGTAGTAAACAAACTTTGCATCTTTTTCACAGGGTGCGAGAGTCTAAATGAAAAAATTAACGAAAATTATTAATTAGGCACACTCACATTGTTAAAAATCATGCACACAAAACTGAATTATATTGGCCATGTATTAAAGCTAAAAGCTAACCGGTAATGATTTGCATATAGCTTCTATTTCTTTGAACAAACTATCGTTAGTTGACAAGTCCGGGTACTCAGTTTCATTAAGGTATTCATTAATGCGACAATCGGATGACTCGGGCACATTTGGAAGCAATTCTGAAGGACCACTAAATACAGGAAGTCTGCTACCGGTTATTGGGTTTATGACTGAGAACTTCATTAATTTGACTCCATTACTAAACACTTTTTGCACTAGTTCTTCACAGTCAACTGTATAATGGTCATTCTTAAGAATACAGAACGTGCCAGCGGCTAAAGAGTTTGTATCACTAAACCAAAGTCTGAAAGTTTCTTCTGATGGATCAATTTCTTGGCTAAATGACTCATCTATTGCAACTTTACAATCACTAAAGTATCCGCGGATAAGTCCAATCCAATGCTTCTGAAGAGCTACTATATCTCTCCATCCATGTTTTAACTCTCCAGATTCCAAAGCAGCTGTAAGTGGTTTTGCAAATGCTGCAGTTCGAATAAACCATTGTCGAAGTAACTTTTTCTCAACTTTGGCTCCTGACCTCCAAGATCGCATTTCAGAATCAACTTGTTCTTCTGCTAAAACTGTTTTGTCTACGGGATCCCAATACACGTAAGCCTATACAGAACATAAGTGAATTCAGTCAAAAGGCTTAACACAGTAATAGTATTTACTCCGATAATGTGGTAATAATATAGCAGATTTGCTAACTACCTAAATTGCCCTACCTTTTTCTTATATGCCAAACCGTTTTCCCACAGCTTCATAAAAAGCCATTGACTCCATCTGTAATACGAGTGGTCACAAGTGGCAAATTCTCGTTCCCAGTCAAAGCAGCATCCCATTTTTATAATTTGATCTTTCATGAATTCAATATTTTCCCGTGTCCATTTTTCAGCGTCTACTCCATGGTCACGCGCTGCATTTTCTGCTGGAAGACCAAAAGCATCCCAACCCATCGGATGTACGACCTAGAAAGAAGTAAATAATTGTTTTAACATTTTTCAACATAACAAGCATGATTACTTTAACTTTGATTACTGCATCTGTGAATAATCAATATTGCTAACTTACCTTGCTACCTTTCAAGCGATGGTATCGAGCTAGCACATCTCCTAATGTATACACTCTCACATGGCCTAGATGAAGTCTTCCTGAAGGATATGGGAACATTGACAATATATATTTGCTTTTGGCGTTTTCAATATTTACTGTCTTTTTGGAGAGTTCTGCTGGGCAAGATATTCCATAGACTTGATTCTTCCATTTTTTCTCTATCGACTGCTTTATTTCCAAATTAAGATCGTCCTCCTAAGAAAACCGAAAAGAAGCTGCATTTATGTTTAGACTTTAGTAAATATTAATTATAGGTTACCACAAAGACCAAAACATAAATACATAAATGTTCTTAAAAGAATTACCAATGTAAACATTTTCCATCTCCACGATGATGATGTTGATGATGAACACCGACACAGTGTATTTAGTAAATGTGATTTTGACGCACGCACCCTCACAGAGGTATTATTTGTTAATGCAAGAAATGCTTTATCAAAAAACAGTAATTTCTTCATGTTTATAATTACTGGTGTATGTACTAGTTAGGTCATACACTTAACTGTAGTCTAAACAGCTTTTAACAAATAAAGTCAAAAATTAAAACTATTTGTAAAAGTTAAGTGTGTGTTTTTGTGTTACATTTCCCATGTGTGAATTCTGACTTTATACAATTGCCGCGCAAAGAATGCCAGATAAAGGAGGTCTACCCTGTGTAAGCGAAACAATTTTGTGCGCATACAAAATAAATACATAGCATTAAACAAAAATAATTAAGAATGGCAAATTCTATAAGATCAATGCAAAGCAATCATAATTCGCCAATTTTCTATTGCTAAACAAACAATGTACTATGTATTAACATTTCTATCAATATTAGTCCTCCAGATGTGCATGAGTACATTATGCGATTAGGTGTATTGTGCATAGTTAGTTAGTGCATAACTGCAAGAGCATGCATGAGTGCATGCAATGAGAATATGGTAATTGGTAAACACATATTTAATTAAATACAGGCACAACACTTGTAATTTTATTTAAATTTCTGTTGATGATACGCTGTAGATACAAAAATGTCTTAAAAGCGCAGCTTAAACAGAACAATTACTAAACAATGAATCGTGTATTAACAACAGTGTTTAAGTTGATAATTTATGTTGACTAATACAGTATGTATTACTGAGGACATTTAAACTATTCAGGAACATATTCTTTTGGGTAGTCAAAAAATTTGGGGAATTCTTTAATTTCATCTTCTGTATAATCACTCAACCGTTTCGGAATTCGTCTCAACGGTCTAATTTGATCTGAAACGTTTCCTTTTATTAGCTCAGGAAGATTTTCATCTTTAAATATATGAAGCCGTTGCATTCTTGGTCTTCGGAGAAGATTACGTCCTAGCTGATAGTATACAGCCTTAAAAATAATCTAAAAATTATGTAAAAATCAGCCATTATTTTTGTTTAGGTTATGACGTCATGATATTATATGACTGCGTAATGAGCTCGTGTTAAAAAGGAAATACATTGAGCAAAATATTCGTGTTTTACCATAGTTGGATCTTTTTTATGCAGTTCCCAAGCTTTTGTCCATGATGCACCACCTGGGTACCCAGTATGATGGAAATAAACCCGATAATACCAGTCATCTGACTTGAGTGCGATTTTGCTGCTGTTAATTACGACAACGTGGTCACCACAATCGCCTAAAATATATTTTAAAACATTTTCAAATTATTATAATAAAGTTATACGTAAGAGTAACTAAAATTGTGAAGCTAAAAATGTTCTTATCTGTATTTAAAGTTAATTGCGGAACAGAGAAAGGGTACAACTAACAATAAGTAAGCAATGACAAATGGTAAAGGTAATAAATATCAGTTCAAATTGTCAATAAGCCTTTTTAGAATAATAATAATCGGTGCTGTGTCACTTATAGTTAGCTTGAAGAAAAATATGATTTTAATCAACCATTGTGAGCAACACGTTTCTCCTTGTAGCTTTATAAATACTCTTTATATTTATTACATTCAACATTTATTAGTTAGACATTATTGTCAATCGTAAATGACTTAATGTAGGACAGGCATTAACGATGATTTCAATGATTAATCAAATCAGCAGCTTACTATCCCACCGGACCCCCCTCCAGGGGGGGGTCAATTTCGGGCAAAATGGCCGAAAAGGGGGATCAATAAAATTCAGTTAAAAACAGTGTGAACTGTCAAATCTTGGACCCGTTCCAGGGGAGGTCAAGTGGACCCGGCGGAGTCCGGGTGGGATATTTCAGCAGCTAGGTTGAGACATGAATATGACATGACATATAAAAAGTTTAGCGTATGTCTTTAACGTACTGTTTTGAGTGAGTCCAAATCCACCATAAATTGGTTTATGTCTTCCTTGTAAGTAGCCGGCAAGTAATCTGGATGACATGTAAGGATCTTGCCATGTCGCATCGTAAAGCCACCATCGTCTAGTAAATGTAGCCCATTGCTGAAAAAAGTAATAAATAATATTGTAGTAATTAACACTGAATAGTAACGATACGCATTATTTTAAATACGAAGTATTGCATAGTTTGTGTAGTATGGTATTGTATTGTAGTATCAAAGTATTGATGGCTTTCTTTACTGTTTATTTCCAACTTCCAACTTCTCGTATTTTTTGCCCTTTATTGTGCTTACTGCTTCTGGCTTGTACCTCCCCAGATAAATTCACATCTTTGCTAACTTTTTGACTCAATATTTTTATTATTATTAACTTTGGCTTATTTCTGACATTGTTTGGTAATGTGTGTACTACAACTATACTTACAATAATTATTAATGCTACGTTATGTATGTTTACAATAGTAAGAAATTACGAAAATTATTATCAAATGTAAATAACTTTGGTTGACCCGACAGAAGATATTATGCTTATCAAATATTATTTCAAATCACTTTTACCTGAACACGTTTAGAAGCACTCATTTTTTTACTCTGGATTCTGCTCCTAAAAGTCAATTAACTATAATCTAGGTAAGTTTTTCGTTTTTTTACGACTTTTTTGACTTCATGCTTCCAAAATCTATGGAACAACAAAACTGGTGGATTTTTGAACTTCAGAGTGCACCCGCGGATAGCAGCTCATAGATATTCTGTAGCCACTCATGCCCGGGACATGTAGTCACATGTAATGTATATCTGTTTCTATGTATAGCTCTCTTTAAGCTGAAATTAGAACAACAGAGGCCATTCGTGTCACAATTCTTAAAAATGAACAAAATATTGTTAGTTCAGTAATTCAGTTACTTGTGTGAGTATGACTTTGTTTGTAGTCAAGGCTTGACTCATGTCAATTTTTCCAAATGCTACGTCTCGTTCTCGTAGTCTCGTCTCATGTCTCAGTCCATTGAATTACTTATGTTTGGTTTGTTTGATTACATAACAGAAAGAAGGTTAAGCAAATATTTTCTAATAAATAGCGTCTTGTGTGGGCGGATAAGGGTCAAGTATGATTGATTGATAATGCAATGACAAGGTTTTGTGAGTGACACTGCAAAAGCCTCAAGTGTCCAGAGATGTCTGCTAAATTTCTGTAAACCACTATGTTGTGTGTGGGTTGCGGAGGATTATTTAAGCAGCTTTGCTTCGTATTCTCATTCTCATCAATCAACGTCTCAAGTTCCAACTCTTTAATAATTGACCGATTCACATACATGGAGGAGGAATTCAATTAGGTATTTATTAAAGCAGTGCGAAGTCAGTATCGCCATGTTTCATATAATATTGTGCTCATATATAGGTATATACTTTTACTGACCGGAACAAAAATGGAAAGACATGGAGAAATATGAACAGTATAAGTCGGGCTTACGTAAGCCTACGCTAACATTGATTTACTCGGCTGATAAGAATGATCTTTTTTTAGCTCTATATAAACGCACACATATAAGTATTACCTATAGGTATATCTAAATACTAAAATCTTTTTATTTTTACTTTTTGGGACAAATGTAATTGTGTCAGTGTCATTTTATCAGTGCGCCAAGGTTCTCATTTTACTATACTATAATACATACTTCTTGTTAGGTAAATTATGTATTTCTTGAACATTTTGCATTAATCTGCATACGTCAATATCTTTGATATTTTTATCGTGAGTATTATTTGATTCTGGTCATGACAGTTTGTAATTAGAGTGAGGTACATTTATGTTATGCAACTTACCTTACTTGCATATAGTGTAGTTGCAAATTGTAAATATGGAAATTAATAAAGTAGTGCCATTACGGTTTACTTACTTAGATCTTGGTTTCTCACAAAAACCATTAAGAAATTCTAAGTATTTGAATTCATTTTGTTTTCTAAGAGAAAGTTTAAGTACAAAGTTGTTATCCGAAAGCAAGTTTCGTTACTTTCCTCCGTAAGTGCTGATTGCGTCACAACAAACATTTTTCTTTCTGTAAACCTCTCTACAAAATGCCTCCACTAACAGCTTCTAACAAAGGGGAAGTGGTTATAAGTTCAATGCGTTTTCACAAATCTTGCACTCAATACTTCGGTTAACTTAAGAAGCTTTACTTCATACAAAATAAGCTGCTGCCTACAATACAAGTCTTTACATTTTGCTTTTATGCTTAGGTTTACTTACTTAGGTATACTTTATTTTATGAGCTAGAATTGTTGCAAATAGTATACTACGGAATCTGTTACTTTTATTCTTCACAAATATTTTGTTATTGTAGGGGATCTGAAATATTTATACGTACCACACTACTATTTGTACATACTTTGATTTATTTTTGAAACCATATTTACACAGAATATTCCATCCAATTCGGTATACCTTTATGTCAAATAAGTAACGAAGTTACTATTATAAAGCAAGGGTTATACGATTATTGCTGACACGGAGCAAGTGAAGCTAAGTGAAGCTCCAAAACTATCCCAGGTGGGGAAAAATGAACTTTGCGTGTACTAATTATTTACGGTACAGTAGCTGTTAGTTATGCCTTTAATTTATTTGATAACAACACGTTACGTTCTTGTACAGATGTGTATTATGAATTTAAATTAAATCCAGCATGAATTTGTAGCTGAATAAAGATACGAGAATTGTGTAGAGAAACTTTGAAGTTAACAACGTATAGTATCCCTATATACTTACATAATAGTTTTAGCACAAAGAATGGTATAATATTAAATAAAACGTTTGAGGTGTTCCTTTTATAAATAACATGTCTAGGCAGATATCGTTATACATAATTACTTTCTCTTTGCTTCGGTTAGATATATCTATGTTCATGTGAGTTCATGCGTGGAGATGTTCGTATTATGGTGTATTACAGATATAGGTATGCGTAAATAATGGCTTTCTTTCACAGATTTGCTCACAGTAAGAGAAAACATGAAAGACATTTTCTCTTTTAACTATGTTATGTAGTAATATGTTGATATGTCTGTATGTGAAAGAAAAATTAAATAGGATGTCGGTAGAGAGTTTACTCAGCTTACTGTGATGTTTGATATATATATTTATATATATTGTTGCGTTATGTAAAACGTAATATTTATACAAGTTATATTCATTTTACATGCTATTTCGCAATACGTGTACAAATGCGTATAAATATTACGTTTACATAACGCAACAATATATAAATACATAAATATATCAAACATCATGAGTTACATATATATATATTACTTTAAAGGAATCTCATTAAAAATGAAAACTTGTACAAACAATAATATCCTGTGCGGGATATTTACTGTTTGCTTTCTCCATTTTTTAACTTTGAACTTGTTATTGTGTGTGCGTAATACATTACTTTAATATGTGCCATTTTAATAAGTAGGTGTTTGTTTACGTATGAGATGAGACTAATGGATTGTTATCAAAACACAGTCTATACACGTTAGTTAAAATATGTAGAATGGAAACAATAAAGCGCGAGGTAAGTCTTTACTGAGAACGGACAACGAAACTTGAAACAATTGTTCAATAGTAAATTCATGAGTCCTTTGAAATTAAAATTCTAAGTAACTACGTATCTGCGTAACATTACTCGCACTTCAACTTTATTTATAGTTAGCTGCATGCATGTACTTAGAATTTAGTCGCTTTCTACGTCAATTCTTCAATGTTCAGTAAAACGCAATTCAAAAACACCAAATGTAGAGCTTGGTAAGATAATATACATACGTCATCAGAAGTAGGTAGATATCTATTGCAAGAAATCGTATTTTTAACGATGGGATTAATCACTGATCACATCTTGGCACTGTACACGTACGACAGTAATAATCTCTTCGCTACATTAATAGTAATTATTATTAAAGTGCATCTGCTAAATATATCTAGCTTAAGAAAATTGCATTTACAATTTTAGACATGGTTTAGCTACAGATAATTATTACCGTTTTACTTCAGCGTCTGAATGATTCAAAATGAGATGGTCTTGTGTCAGTACAGTTATATTAGATTTGTAGCAACTCTACAGGATGAACGAATATTCTTTCATCCTGGCAACTCTATTTGATGAGTACATGATATATCTATACATAATAATTATATCTGTTTTCTGTGTCTTTACCAATCACTTATACAATCGTATAAGTGAGTTTGAGTGCATCCTTGAGACTGAGACACTTTTCAACAACCAGCAGTGACAACTCTAGAATGTGATGTTGTTGAAACAGTTTAGCGAGTTTGGTAGTGCCTAATTAAAAGCTAAAATGTATACTATGCACGTCTTGACAATGATTGACTTGTTTAAACATTCTGAAAGGGATTGACGCTCATGTACTCGAAATCGTGGGAAAGGGAGTCTCATCTGCATATTATTGAGTTACCGAAATAACCACATTATTCAATGTATGTATGTATGTATAAATTATACTTGCAGATCCACATTGAAATGAAACTTCTTAGAGTATAATATCATCATACAAGTTCGTCAAAAGATTATTAATCTATATATGAATACGACTTTAAATGAACTTTTGAAATTCAAATTTAGCATCCTACGATAACAGTGCAATGTCTACTGTTTGATTGCATTGTAGGACGTAGGTATTCATTGAACAGTCGATGAGACTAGGAAGAGAGCTTAACCCTTTTGACGGAGTATTCGGGGTTTATAACCGAAACTGGATTGTGTAAAATTGAATATTATGTATAGGTAAGGTATTAAGGTAGGTAATATGTATGTACATTCAAACAGACTTATATTTGACTACCTATAATAGTAATTAATTTGTGAATAAGTAGTTAAAATTAATTTCACTTCACTTAATACACTTCTGGAGAGATGTGTTTGTATAGTAATGTATACGGAAGTACCTTTTCATAGATTTATCGTATAGGTTCTACTGGTACCTAACTTGAATATATTTAACTCTATTTCATTAGAATTCACTTCGTTAACTTCAAACTGTGTACTCTTGAAAACGAAATTACTCATAAAATTACTTGCTAGTATAGTAGGCATAGTAAGAAGAAGTTTTCAATGTTCATCAAGAGTTCTTAAGGCGATAATTTGAGAATTTACTGTTTTCCTACAGTTTGTTAAAGTGTAGCTTTCATTCGAAGTTTCGTGTAAAAAAACTGAATCATATTACATGAAACCCTTAAAGTGTTCACTTTTTACATCACAACTGAGATTATATTTACTCAGGAACATTATTATTAGGTAACATCACAAGAAATTCATGCTATAAACATTACATACAATAACTGCGCAATAAAATAACGATTCATGCTTATATTTATATATAAAATCATTGATATCATCTCTACAAATAGTAATAGTGATAGAAGTATATAAGCAAAATGCGAAGAAATAATAATATAATATTATGACAACTAGCTTGTTTATGATATAGCTTACCCTTAGCTGAAAAGGTTATATTATATTATGTATGACGGTGCCACGATTTATTTCATTTTATTGGGTAAACATGATATCCTAAAAAGTAATCTTACTTTATTGATGTGGAAGATTTTGGAACAAGGTACTTCTGTGACCATAATTGTGTATATAGTACACTGTCAACAGTTGTTAATACTGATATTATGATACAGGTACTGAAATGAATGCATTACAGTTATATCTACACCATTTCTCGGGCACTGCAAACTTGCCTTTTTATTGGACAGGATCTACACAGCCCGTAGCCCATAAGCATTTAGGTATAGCACCAGCACTGGCAGCTTCATTTACTGTCACGTGCATTCGATTTGCTAAAGTTGAGAACTGAGATCGTGAGATCCTTACAGTGGTTACTGCGAAATTTCTGTCCCGCATGGATAGACCAAGTTCTACTTCTGCTTCTCTCCAAGTTGACTACTACTTTCTTGCAGAAAATACCAAATCTACATTAGGCAAGCGTATGCAGTTCACGTTAGAGTTTATGGGAGGGCTACAGCTCTTTGGAAATCATATCCTTTTGAGATTTAGCATCCTTGATATCTGTTCAGTGTCGGTTGTGTTGTCGGAGAAGAATAAGCTCAATTTTCGGGTTCTTCAGTGGCTTATATTTTTGTGTGCTATATCATAACATAAAAACTGTATCTCGTATTTTTTCATAATATTACTCAATCTGTATTCGGTATCCTTCTTTGTACGTTGTACACATAATTGATATGATTTGTTTGCCCGTTGTAAGATAAACATTGATTACTCAAAGAATATATTTGCCATCATATCTACATAAGATAACATCCTGCGTGTGTTCCCCTCAAAGATTCATCCAACAGGTACTTTTGCCTTGTAATTTTCTAGTTTTAATTTGTTTGGAGTAGGTATTATCTCTATTTCGTAATGGCATTACTAGTATTAGAATATTATGAGTGCATATGAATTTAATTGCACTATTGTGACTAAAATTGCATGTTTATTGTGTAAATATTATATTACCACTAATATTATTATTAATTATTGTTAAGTAAAATCTACTACACTTACAGATATGTAATATTATAATACTTTAGTAGTAGTAAGAGCAAATAACATAATTGCTAATGTTTTCAATGTAATTCCATGTTAAACTAAATGTGAACTTTCTACCTGCAGAGTTTACAAAACACACATATATTTATAGTCATAACATTAATACGCCCAGCTTTTAATTATTTGGCTAATAAGCATGACCAGCTGCAATTAACGGAGGAATATATTAAGTACTAGAGCGAACATAAATAGGGAAACACTTACAAATCATAAATTGATATGTAAGATACCATACATGGGTCCGTACATGGGTCTTGGACAGTATGAATTCGGTAGGTATATTAAATGGCATATCCGATTCTTCCATGCTTTAAGCGTTTATTACCCCATGACATGCAGATACAGGAATAATGAATGGTATATAGGCACATTTACATACACACACCAGCGCAGACTGCTGTATAAGACTAACGATGTGTTTTAAGTACATCAAAGTGTTTGTAGTAGAGTAAAAGGCTACCAACTATGAAGCTATAATATCAATAAGTATATAAGTTCTGATATATTTGACACTTTTATGTACAAGGTACAGCAACTGTTCTCTAACCCTTTCATGTTGCGTAGGTGCATGGCTATATATAAAGTCAAATTATGTGGACTCTATCACATATGCAATCGTTCAATTATTTGATAGGATACTTGTGGTGCAATTAGTTATACAAGTAACACAGCTAAAATAATATTGACACAATGCCAATAAAGTTTCTCATGTGAACTTTAATTGCGTTTTCAGAAATGTGTTAGTGTGTGAGTATTTGTATAAGTATAGGTGGAGCAATGGATATGACTTCATTAACACATACTACAAATAAGTACATCATCAATTTGAAATAACTAGAGATGTTAATAAATAGCTAATGACTGATGAATACTATGAGGAATGCAATGCGCAGTATAGATCAGTATTGAGCGAATGAACTATCTGTAGTCAGTAGGAATAATTTCTGCTTTGCACCATGTTACATATTATATTTTGACTCTACCTGCTTATGTCATAGAGTGTGAAGAAAAAATACTCTTGTATGGTTCATTCGCTAAATATACAGAATCAATATACTGGTAATGAATCGCCATGTACTGTTGTGCGTACTGCGGCATCACTTCCTCATTTACAAGTAATTAATTTTGTAATTTATAAACACAGTATATCACCATTGTACCTTTAATGCTTAAACGTTTTCTATTTTAGTCTAAATCTTCCATCAGTGGAAAATTAATTTGAGAAAATTATTTCATTAAATTAAAGATAAGTAAGTACCTTATTGTAACTTTACTAGTTTATATACCAGTTTTAGTATGCGTTATTCAATTTATAAGTAAAGTAGGAATGGAATATACTTGAATATACTTGAAAGTGAAGTCTTTACATAAAGTGAAGAAAGGTTATACCTGTATAATATTTATCTATAGGATATTGTAATGACATTTTCGAGGCCAGTTTGATTTGGCAATAACATGTTTTTTTCAATTTCTCCGTTAAAAAGCAAAACGAAAGAGCTGAACTGTCTTCCCTAATTTTCCATACTTGTAAGAGATTATGAAAGAGGTACTCTTCCATAATCCGTATCTGGATAAGATTTTAGATATACAAATATATGGTAGGAATGAATACGAAAGAATTATTATATTCGATTCATTCATATTCGGATAGGGAGGCAGATCTTTTATACGCGTGAAAAGTGAAGAAACTGGAAGAGAAAGCTTATTACATGCCGATAACAGTGAGGTAGACTAAGCTGTTTCATGGTTAAAGCTTATGAAATAAACTGGGTTGGGATACAATGGTACGTTGTTAGACAGATTGTTTGCGAAGTTAAGCCGATTTTGTAATGCATGGAAGTTTCACGGTTAAACAATGGATACAGCACTATCCATAATAAAAATTAATGTATGTAAAGTATGTCAAACTGGATAACTTCGCTTGTAAAATGTAATAGCATAGGTAGTATTTGTAATTTGCTGAAATTTTGCTGGGTTTGCTAAAAGTTTCTTTTTATGAAGATCATGAAATGAAGTGAAACTTCAAGCACGTTTTATTTCATTCCAATATAGGTAGTACAAACTTCTGAAACAAAAAGTTTATGACTGTTGCTTGTTTACAAAAGCCAAAGAATGTACTTATGTTCTTTCTTTTTGTTTACTGAAGCTGCAATAATAATTTTAATGAAGTAGGTACATCATGAAAGGTAGGACTGTAGGGCAGTAATTCTACAAAACGGTTCATTCAAAGGAAAATAATTGAAGTCAACAGACAGTAAAGTAGTAGATATGAACTTGCTTTTTGACAAACAGTTACAAGTATTTTCGTGAAGTAGGTAACTTGTTAGCACATCTGTCAAAGTTGTCATGTAGGATTTGTTTGTAGAGCTAGAAGAATTCTCCACGGGTAAAATTTCGTTTGTGCTTTGAAGCATCCTTCTGCAAACAATAAGTAAAAAGATAGCGATGATTCCTTTACGTAAAATGGCATTTCACTTTATTTTGTCAGGCTGCTTATGCCATTTACAAAAATACCAAGAAGAATGTTCGGCGAGCAAAAGCAGTAAGTTATTTTTCAATTAAAACTACTGAGACTGATGGTAAGACCTATTCGAAAACTATAATGTAAAAAATTGCATATACATCCACTTGTTGACTTTTAGTGGACTATATATTTGTATCTATCTCTATGAAGTCCCTATATATTTACAGTAATATAAACATCTCATTGATAGAGCTACTAAAGACAATGAATTATATCTGTTTGTTTATATTTAACTTGTAAGCTTGTCTAAACTGTTAAAAGTTCACATTACTACAAAATGAGCGTATAGCCTATAGGTACTACAGAAGTCAATACTACAGGCTATAATATACCACACATAGACATTAGACATGCAGTAATAAAGTTTATGTATTATTGGATAGCATAATTTGCATCTTATACACATCTTATGCCTAGATGACTGCGTACAACTAAACTAATTTTGATACTCACATAATAAGTCCTACTTAGTCTCACTAATGCATCAAGTCATACATATGAAGGCGTTATTTTGTTACATACAGTACATCAGCTATGCTTTGCTATAGCACATAATTAATACAGAGTTGCATTGTAAATAAATACATAGATACATGTAGGTAGATAACAGGTACAACTACACATTTATTTTTACCCCCACCATGTTTATTAATAAGGTAACAGGTCAATCTTTTTGTATATGCTTGGATTGATATAAAATGGCAATGAAAATATTATCTATAATATATCCTATTCTGTAATGCATATAGTGTACAAAGTGTGTGCAAAGTATATTAGTGTAGAGTAGAGTAGTGTAAGGTCGTTATCGTCACAAGTTGAGATAAGCAAATAAAAGATAATAGAAAATAAAATAAAAGAACTATTTCGGCTGTGATTCGATTACGATTTAACAAGAAGTAATTAGGGTCTTAATTTAATTATTTGCTCTGTGCGTCACAATTGTATTTGTCCCTAACTTTTGTTTTCCATCTTGTACGGTTCTTTGTCTATGCTTCCTTTTATCATGATCAACGCACTACCTTTAGTTCTAAGAATGTAATGCAAAACACACTGCGAAAATGGTACAGATGCTATGTATCTGTCATCATTCAGCACTTTCCTTCCATCCTTTAGAGACAGCATGTTTATTTTTTTGAGCTATGGGATCGTAGGATCGTAACAGTTATGTGCCTAGTAGTAACCTACATAGTAAATCTAAGTTCTGGTGATCTATCACTATAACTAACTATGATTTCCTTAACTTTAATTCAGAATAAACCATTCAAAACGCCTGTAATAAAGTAGCGTAAGTTAAACAGGTTATTTATGTTTCCGAACAGTGGTTTCCTATTTACTATTTTCCAACTGTTGTTTTCAAGAGTTTGTTTTCGCTACTAAAAATGAAATGTCACCGATTGACTACATTTTCGAACTTGACCTTTGTTGTGACCCAGAGATCATGTATGAGAAGTTTGAGCCAATTGTGTTCATCCGTTCGTGAGTTATGGTGGTCACGGACAGACGTAGACACTATTCTTATAAAGTAGCTTACATAAATGCGTGGGTTGGATAGGTAGGGTTATTAGAAGTCCCTATATCCTTGTCATAGATCATCAACATGAAATGGATTCTCTATATACAAATATAGGCATTCGCAATATCTTATTTAAATATCTTTTAAGTTGAAAAGCAGATCACTTCATAGTAAAAGTCAAATTTGATGTGAGCAGACAGGGCCCACTTGACATTTGTATTTCATGAGTGACTGGTTTAAAACATGCCAGTGCCAGCATAGCACCTAAAAGTACTCTACTACTCACTCATGTACAGGATGGATGACATCAGTTTCAAATTAGAATTGAAGTCCTTTGACTGTGAAACGAAGAGGAAAACGAATCCCATAGAGAGATTGCACACATAAACCTGTGCATACATGTATTGTATTGTATATTGTAAATTGTAACGTTTTTAACCACATAAGACTAATACTATATGCCCAGGTATGTATTAAAGATTCGAAGGTACTGTGCCCTGTGCCTGCTATGCGAGGCATTAGATAATATTTCTAAGTATTTCACAGCTACTAGAGTGGAGATGGAGTCAAACCATAAATTCAATTATATATTTCGTTTCTAAAGTTCCTTCAGACTTTTCCTACATGCTGATGCTATTTACTTAGCTGTTTATATTATCATGACTTCCTGCTTAAAAGGAAAAATAAACCGATGTAGATGTGAAAAATTAGCAAGGGAAATACACAATGGTAAGCTACCAAAAAGTTGTCAACTTTTCTTACAAACTGAATTGTCCATTGTTGCTATATAGCATCGCTGGCTCTTTGTGGCTGACCCAACTAATCTCGACATAATACTTACTTATATAAATAGTAGAAATCTAATTGGGCGAGAAGTACTTATTGTTAAAACTATAATTAGAGAATATTCATGCGTCACTAACTTCTTAAACTTTTCTTTAAGGACCGAATGTTTTGCTAGTCCAATCATGCACTTCTAAATAGATCCTAAAGTAGGAAAATAGGAATCTGGAGTGGTTTAGTTAAACTAGTGGCAAATTAGTGGAATGAGACTGCACCTGACAACAATGAAACAGTATGCTGGCATTTCTGTCTACCTCAATCATCAATCCTTTTCAGACTAGTACCAACGCCCTCAACATTGCCATTGTCACTAAATAAGCTTATTTAGGTGTTTAATTTTGATTATTTAATAATACTTAATATTAATAATTAATTACGCTTTCACAAAGGTTGCTTCATTGTTTATTTATGACACATCTACCTAATCTAACTGTAGGAACTGTATTTACTGTTTAGAAATCCACTTTTACTATATGTATATCATTTTCTCTTTGGTAGTACACAGGCAAACAGTTGCGACCCTAAGAAGACCAAACCCAATAAATTTTACAGCGAAGATTCTTGCATCAACTCGAGCTTGAGAAGATTCAATGGCTACTGTCAGCAACACAACTAATGAGGTTTCTGCATTCCCAGAAAATAAGTCTGAGACTGCCATGCCAGATTCGGGACGAAATGAGAGCTTAGCCAACATCGAAATAGCCGTATTGTCAATAATACTTTTTCTGGCTGTAGTCGGGAACGGTTTGATGCTGTTAGCATTGCGAAGGCAACTTCGATTCCGTCCCATGTCCCGAATGTATTTTTTTATGCTGAACTTGAGCGTGGCTGATCTCATGGTGGCATTTGGAAACATTTTGCCACAACTGGCATGGGACATCACATATCGCTTCAAAGGGAATGACTTACTTTGCCGTGTCGTTAAGTTTCTTCAGATATTTGTTTTGTATTTGTCGACGTATGTTTTGACATCCATGGCTGTTGACAGATATCTCGTTGTTTGTCACCATTCCTTCACGCGAAATCATTACGGAGGACTCAGAGGACCTAAGATTCTTGTAATGCTTTCGTGGATTCTCTCATTTATCTTTGCCAGTCCACAGGCCTTCATATTCAGCCTAAAGGAACTTACCGTGAACGATCAGGTAACACAAGTCTCCACTATAAAAAATTGTAAAAGTTATAATAAAGTTACGCAACTTTGTTTGTCATAAACTTGTCCTAGTCCTTATTACTTATAGTACTACCAATCCCAATTAACCTTGTGGGCACACTTCCCTAATGTTTTATTGCACCTTGCTATTTATCTTATTTTCAATTTAGTTACTTCGTACTTACGATCGATTTTCTACTGAAAAATTAATTTATAAATTGAACTTGCCTAGGTAGATTTATGTAGTAGTTCTGACAGTACGGAAACATTACATTTGCAAATTAGAGAATTTTTCCCAGAATCTCACTTCTTTAGACTTTTTTGACAATTTCCTTGATCTGAGAATGACATGTGATTTGGTAGTATTTTAGTTTAACCATATAAGTCATGAATATGTAATACTATTGGATATATAACAGGCTGTCAGTATAGTAGTACGTACAGTTACGATTGGATTTCCTGAGACGTGATTTATGCATAACATATCCATTCGCATACTTATCAGTCACTAGGGAGGTATCTGTAAGTAGTAGTAAGTGCAAATTTGCATACTTATATCTGTAATACCTAATATATGTAGATATTCATTGATTGTCAATACATATGATTTTTGCTACTCAATACTTCTGAATATTTTCTGTAGAAATGAAAACGTTGTCGAAAGATCTGCAGATTGCAAGTTATTTTTGTTTCCCACGTAGAGTATGAGGAAAGTAACTCCAACACTCATTTTCGGCTTTTGGTAGATATGGAGGTACCTCGGTACCTGTGTTCAACAAATGTGAATTCTCGCTTTCCCTTTTGTTTCCATACAACTTTCTTTGTGAAGTCACGTTCTGTTCAACAGACTTCGTTGTTCTTTCTATTTTTATCTACGTGCTTCTTTTACATACACCACAACGAAAACCAAATTCGACCTTTTACAAGGAAAAACTTTTGCAGGCATCGCACAGACCGAGCTTCTTTCTGTGTAGGTACATAAGAAAACTTTCTTTCCTTGTCTTCTGCTTCGGTATACTTACATCAACGAAGTGCAAAAAAAGTGTTCAACTTGTGTGCACGATTTCTTATTACATTCAGCTGTAATACGTAGCCTGTAGCTTACACAATACTCCAATGCGATGAAGTGAATGAAGTGCCTATGTTATGCCAACAGCCTATAGGTACCACCTCTCCGTCATTTTGTGCATGAGCGAGCATATAGTACGATACTCCAGGAAAGATAGAAGGACATAATATTACTTTTTTTATAACATAGCATATCGTTATTACACCACGGATATAAATATGAATGACTATCTTGAGCTGTACCGTGTACATGTACTAACACAAAAACCGAATGCATAAATGTCAGTAAAAAAGGTGCAGAACCGGAAAGTTTATGGTGGGTAGATTTTGATAATGTATGTATGAAGTAGAGATGAAATCATACTGCATTGTGGTGGATGATGCTGCTAGTGGGTTTTCACTTACGGAAAAAGTCGACTTTGTTTTCATTGCTTCCAACTCATTTGGCACTGCAGAAGAATATGGAGCCAAATACTCGGGGTTCACGATTTTAGTAGGTTTTTCAACATTCGTATTAGTTTAGAGAGATACAATGGACCCATAGAATGGTAATACATAGAATTAAATTGTTTCTGTACTACTCATTCGGTTAGTGTTGAGTAAAAGTGCAATATAAAATATTATTGCAGTTGTGAACGAATAATCCTTCACTCAAATTGTTGTGTCCCGAGGGTAGCCAAGTAAACATTTCACAGCGAGAAATATAGCCGAAATAGGATTGCTAAATTGCTCCGATAGGATTGGCCATCATGGCGAAAATGGCAGTGGCAGAAAACACAAAGACTGGAACGGGGTCGTGGGTCGACATTGCATAATGTGCAATTTCATGTGTGTACCGTAGTATTTTGTTTCCTTTTCGAAGACTTGGCGTCTACAATGCATTTCGATGGATCTTCCTTTATGATAACAACTTGGCATTGCACATTTCAGTTCAATCTCTGTACGAAAACATTCTGAATTCCTCTATAAAATCATACACTGTTACTATTTTAATGGTTTGTCAGCTACAGCTCTTTGCAAAAATTACAATTTAATACCTTCAGGCTGTTTTTGCAGTTTTGCTGACACACACACGTTCCTGTGTTGTTTACTACTAGTGTACTAATGCCTAGAGGCTCACATGGCATAAGTATGCGTACAAAAGATAGTAATGCGTATTTACATCGGAAGTAGAGTAGGAATGTTCAACATAGGAACATGAAATTCTTGCTGGAACCTTCAGGGCACACAGGCTCAAATCCGTTCGTGTAGTTGAAGTTTAATTCGTTTGCTGTTTCGCACATCCTTTACAAACTTCCACAATTATGAATGACGATATATTTTATAGTCAAAATAAATGTCACAAACGTTCCTGTAGTTCCAGTCTGAAATTTTTTGAATGTCTTATTAAGCCCCCTGGTTCATTAATTGATTTTGATCTTTCCTTCCTATTTTATTCTACAAAACAATTTTATTTTGTTGGTTGTAGACAAAAGTTTATGATTGCTGGGCGACGTTTATTGAGCCGTGGGGAGTTCGAGCTTATGTTACATGGTTTGTGGTCTGCGCCTTTATATTACCACTGGTAATAATTGGAGCTAGTTATGGAGCTATTTGTTGCAAAGTTATAAGTTTTAATCTACCCAACGAATCGGCAGAAAGACAGAGACTCGCCGACAATCAGCGTAAGAAGTACTCCGTCTCATCCTCTTCGGATCGAAGAGGAGAAAATGATTCTGAAGCGGTTGACGAGACTCCGCTGCAACGGGTAAACTCTTTCTCTTTTTATCCACGGAGATTTGATACCGGATTATACCGGATTGGATACTGTTGTTATTAAGTATGTACTCAAATTCATTACCGCAGTGTTTCTACCGCAGCACCTACGCATAATTAGTTTTTCTATGTTGTACTACGTCATTTTATAAGCATGCTATGAGAAGAAGAATGCATGTGTGTACACTATAATATGTAATTAACAAAAAGCCCTCAACCTAGATTTAGGATCTCCTTACTATTAGTAATTTGAAACATACCATGACTGCAAGTTTCAAATTACTGACGATGAGTGAGTGAGTTAACAAGATGCTTTGATGACGCCTACATCAAATTGCGAATGCAGGATTCCCCCTATATGATGCAGTCGGGATGATGAATCACAAGAGTGTGAAACGTACCATCTCATCCGGTCTTCATGCAGGAAAAGGAAAACAAATGTCAACTAAATATTACTCAGAATGTTTTTAGCCGGAGCTACTGATTCATTGTAGTTGTATCATAAGAAGTGTGAATGCGTATTTGATAATTCTGTGTACTCAGTGCCAATTGAGTAAATCTAATAATACGTCAAGAGATAAATCATTCTGAATTGATCAATTGAGATAAATTGCTTAAAGCTACTTAAACGAATCTTCAACAATGTCTGTTGTACACGTTATATATTATCAATGTACTGCAGTGCGTACTAATATTATTTAGTAAAGCCATACATCTCATAACTTCATTCAACTTCATTTTGTATATGTGACCTCAATTTCCCAATTTTGACGATTCAAACGGAAGATTGTCCGAAGTACCTCTTATTGATTTAGATTTTGATTCGTTGCTTTAGCAGGCTGTTGGAGAAAAAGTATCCCTAAGAAAGCAGATCAGCAGGGCCAAAATCAAAACGTTAAAACTCACTTTGGTTGTTGTCATTTGCTTTTTCGTTTGCTGGGCTCCATTCTGCATCACTCAACTTGTAATGGCATACAATCCTCCAGAAAAAGGTATTTTCACTTTGCCCTGAGCTTAGTATTTAAATCGATTTATCGTCGTCTCTAAAATATGGTTGCGTCGACAATTGTACTATACTATGTGCTTGTCTAGACTATGTTAGTCTTTTTAAGTATTTCAAATTTGCCTTCAGAGGACAAGTTTCGAAGGCTATGGCTATATACATTTGTTATACACTGCTGCATGGACTGTTATAAAATGTGCAATGTATCACCCAGATATACGTGATGGGATACATTGTTTCAATCTTTTTCGATGCAACTATTAGTATTAGGTACGCCATTTGTATGTGAACTATACATGACATAGATGCATATGCATTATTAAATACAAAAGTTTATATACAATCTATTTCTGCATTGCATGATTCTTGATTGCTCACCTTGGCGTATTTATTTCTTTATTAATTCATAGTAATAATCAAATGAAACAAGAAACTACAAATGTAATTCATGTCTTATGTAGAAGCCAGCTCGTTTGCTGTCATCCTTCTTCTTCTGGCCGCGTTGAATTCTTGTACGAACCCGTGGATTTATTTGGGATTCAGCGAATCGCTCTGCAACCAGCTTCGGGTAATATTTCCAGCTATAATAATGATGGTTGTAGTTTATTATTGCATAATGTGATCATCTTACTTTTCATTTCATATGTTAGATTGATTGGCTTCATCAAGATATATAGTGTTGTAGTAAAAATCAGCGTAGGTACTCTCTGATTCATTTACAAAGCGAAAATTGTACCAATTATTTACATCCGCCAAGATTTCCTAACTTAATTGAGCCAATTTCTTGTATAGGCATACCATTGTAGTTTTCAGTGGCATTTTCATTCTTTTTTATAAAAGCATGCCCATTTGTCTGTAATAGGTTTGTCTCGGCCTTGGCATGAGCAGAGGATCAGATGAAGAAAGTATTGGAGATGAAATCAACTGCCCTGATCGTGGAAAACGTGCCATGAAAGCTGAGGTTTTGGAGCGTGTTAAGCCGGTGGCTTTGGGGAGAGCAGTTCATTCTTCCATTGAACATCGTCGAGAGACCGACGACAGAATTCAACCCGAGACAAAATCTGATGTGTTATAAAATTGTGTAATACACAGTATCAAATACACCTATCTGTAAATCCTCTAATTTTAATATATAGCCTCGTATATAGATTTTACAAACCTTGCAAATGAACTGTGACCTACACCATATTATATTATTACTTATGAATTCAGGAACAGTATTTCAAATACATTACCCAATCCAAATACAGGCCATATTTCCATATTACGTTTATTAGTATAAGTTATGTTTATGTAGCATATGATACTAGATACGCGACAGATGGAAGTAGGAAAGTCTCATTAAAGCATAAAAACGGAGTGTAAGGCGCATCAGGGATCACTGCGGGTTTAATCATGTCTCATCGTTTCTTTATATATACGTTCTAAAATAAGTTTCTATTTAAATGAAAACACATTTTAGGATATATTATTATAATATGATTCAATAATGTTATTAGATTTTAGTATACTTTCACACAAGAAACCTAGAATAAATATAATGCTTTCATATACCGTTGTTATTTAATTAAACATTTAGACCTTGTAGCATTTTCAGTATAGTATAAATCATTGTAGTAACTAAATGAACATTATATTAGGGCAAACCCTGAAATTAAAGTACAGATTAAAGTATACCTATACGTAAGTTTCATAAAACACATCTACTGGTAAATTAAAAGTGTACTTAAAATCTAAACACTGTTTTCGTTTGTTTGGTGTAAATGTAAAAATATCGTGCAAAAATTTTAATCAGTCATACTTTCTCCTTACTCGTTCTCGTAACAAATACTCGAATGTATAATATACCTTTCCATGAATCTGAATGTTTGTAATATTATAATACACCTGATTTGTACCTAAATACAAAGTTAACACGAACTATTAGTAATAGAAGTATGCATTTATTTGTTGTAACGTTCATTATCTTTGTGCATAAACGTAATGTACAAAATTGTATACACCTACCTACTAAGTACCTAAGTTAAATTGTTACAATAAAAATAAGATTAGTATGTCTATAGTTACTTATTGTGAGTCACAATGAATTAACTAAAGCTTCTTAGATCTAGTCCTACATAGACGCTTGTGTGTATAGATTATGCAGTATAGACTAAATAAACAGTTCTAATAAAGGAATCAAAATCTTGTTATAATTCAAATCATAAGCTCACATTCACGATGAACAAACAAACTCTCTTTCTCTCGACTCTCTCCCTTGATTTTATCACAAAAGCAATAGAGAAGATGAGACGCATAAAATAAACTTATCTTAACTTCACAGTGTTTTTGAAAAATGGATTACTTTTGTTGTCGTTTCATTCTGGATTCATTCTTTTCAGCAAAGTGCCTTTGTTGTCTCATTGTCTTCATGCATTATTCTTTTATGTTTAGTACATACCTCGATATTTATCAGGCAATGTGTTATCAAGTTATTATTCATTATGGAATTTCCAAGCATTACTATTCTTCACGATAGCTTACAGGTTTAGTCAAAGAACCTACATGGGCAATGTAGAATAACACAGAACAAGTCATGTTGATGATAGCAGTAACAACATAGCTGCCATTTGTATACATATTTCTTACACTACTTGTCAAAACATTATTTTTATTATGAAAGTTTGAAACGTAATATTATGCATTTTACTAATGTACATGTGTATAAATAACTTCATCACAGTCGATGCCGCTTTGTAGTTAAGTAACACATCGGCAGATCAATAACTGTAGAAGAAGGAGCTGCCTGTACAAGGACTTGTGTCTGGACAAGGATCTAAAGATAATGAAAGTACATACATGATTTTGTAGAAGTACACAGTCTGCCTTCAATCTAATCAAGTCGGAGTCGGAACGTGCGAACCTACTGGTAAAGATTAGATCGCACATACCGAAGCTTAACAAAACATCAATAATATTATGAAGAGATAAGAAAACTTGTTTATCATTGACACATCAAAAGGTTAGAACATTTCTTTGTGAAAGCGGCCGTGAAAGGAAATAAATCAGATTCATAACTAGATTATCATTTTTAGTGGCTTTTGACGACAGCTTTATACAACTATTAGATGAGATATCATCTCAGAGAGTAAACTAAATTAAACACAAATCTAATTTGCGCACTAACAGTACAAGGAATGATACATTATTATTTCCCCACACAACACATAACACAACAACATATCTCATATCTGTATTATGTATATATAAATATTTAAATTATAGTAATAATTATACTGCTAAATGCCGAAACTTTACACATATCCCAAATGCATTTAGTATGTTGGCTAGGGATGAAGTTAATGATTGCGAAGAAATTACTAAGAATTCAAATGAAAAACCAAGTTGAAGAAAAAAAGTATTGTAAACACACCTAATCAAGAATGAAAGTCTACTGTTACAGTAAAAAAATTGTTTACAGATAGTCGATTTCTGGTATACAATAGTTGTTTCAATGGTTTCAATTACGATATAAAATATTCGCATGTAGCAACCAATAAAGTCCCGGACTATCTCTTCACTTGCTCAAAGATGCAGAGGTACCGCTTTTAAATTGCTAATAAGGCTGTAATGTTTGCATTTCCACTAGATGTGTTCCGTAAAGTGCATAATATACAATTACATCGAAGAGTACATCGTCATAAACGGTTACTACCATTTTAAGCTACAAAATAGTTTAGTAAAGACCATTTCATTCACTGTTGCTTATAAACGACAAGAAATAAAAGCATTTTTCATTCTATACAATTACTACATTATTAAAATATTCAATTCACGAATTTAGAGTACTTGCACTGGCAACACCTACAGACACAAAGCAGAAAGTAGGATAATAAGCACATGACATGATTCTCCAGTAACATTTAGTATTCTGCTAATGTTCAGGGTCTAAAGTAATGGACCGTGAAGTGAAATGCTTAATCCTTTAATCCAGCATGCTCATCTCAATTCATGCACAAAATGACATGCTTGATACAGAACGTAGAATTCTGCTGGTTGCGGTTCAATGTATATCTCTAACATTAACATCCCTAACTGGGTCTATTGTCGGTGCGGTTTTGTATCTACAATTTGAAACAGTCAAAATAATGAATATATAGTAGTCCATTTTATATTATGCTTCTTCCACGCAGTACAACTGAAGTATAGAACAGACAACGAGCAACTTTATAAATAAATGGTAAGTGTTGATTAAGACAGTGAAATGTTAAGTGCTACTTGCTTACTTTATAAAATTTATATTCTTCACATAGACACAACCTGCTTAACACGAATAATATTAAATTTTATCTTCCACAAAAACCGAATGTTCTTAAATACACATAAAAGACATGTTTTAGTAGAATTCCAAAATTATGAGGACAACAATTTTGCTTACCTACTGACTACTGACAGATTGTTGAAGAATGCTTTGTTGTCTGTACATATTTTTTATACAACCACTTACGTCTGCATACAACATATTTTAAGTAAATTCATTGTACAGGCATTCATTGTAGGACATGACAAATTACCTACAAATCTACCGATTTCAAACATGAGGTCAACGAAGTAAATAGTAGACACTAACAATCCGTTACTCAAAAAACTACAATCTAAAGCAAAAATCATTTTGTTGCAGTAAAATTCTAGTCAACAGGACAGGACATCAAAAAAACCTAACAGTGTCGTCTCAAGTTCCCACAAAGTGCAGACAAAAAGAGTTGATAAGATAGCAAAGCATGCGAAATGAAACTGCATTGCATTCATACTTTGTGATGTGGTTACTAATGAAAATTCTCATGTCTCATGGGAACCTACCGGAAATGGTTTTACTAACA
>JABASD010001262.1:0-43900 GCA_019776165.1 Pogonognathellus flavescens | reverse complement strand
TCTCCAGTTATATGAACAATTTAAATACGAGCTGTAGAAAATTGTATTAAACCTGGATTTTTGGACAAAAATAGGAGTCCATCGTCACATTCGACGAAGCAATTGTACACGTATTATAAATTACGACAGAGATCAATAATTTGTAATTTCTAAAAAGTGCAATTTGCATTATAGAAAACTTGATAACCTACAGTGTAAACATAAATAGTAAAATATTTAATAGAAAATTATAAGCAGACGGTTTCAAAAGTAAAAGTGTGAGTATAGAACTTGAGAGGATGGGTAGAAGTAGATTTTTAATGTTAAGGCTGGAAGAATGTCTAGGTGAATTAGCTTCACCGAATGTGCATGACAGCGGAAAGGCATAAAGTATGTAGGCAGGTAGATTTAGAAAGTTTGAAGTGTTTACTGCCAAAGTTAAAATTGAAATTTGCGAATATCCTGACTGCACTTTCTTCACGAAATTGGGGAAAATATTTTTGTTTTCGCGATGTAGTAAAATGCAACTCAGGAAAGCAGATACTGCAAAAAGTCGGCTGAGAATATCAAGGCTACTTAAGTGTATTAATCGAAAATCGTAGAGGCTTTAACGGAACCTTTTTGCATAATGAAGTTTTTCCAACTCTTTTGCAGCGCTGCATTAACCTGATAACTGGAATTCTGTAGTAGGAAACCCGCTGGAGAGAGTCAACTAAAAAAGAAAGGGGGCAACCAACGAACCGAACTGAAATGAGAATAGCTGGACTTATACGCAGATAAGGAAAATCACACGAAATCAGGTTGGACGTCATTATATGAAACACTTCTCTGCTATAGCTCCACCACTACCACCTGCCCTGCCTGTCTACATTCTAATTTAACCTACTTACTATGCAATTTACTAACTGCCACGAATTGGCAGCGTACTTCCAGGGTGTATACTTTTTGGGAGTAAATGAAGCCTCTATGGTTATATAACTACGTATAATATATGCTGGAGCAGTCAATAATACTCACTTAACTTTGCATTTCTGAAATGTCATTTTCCTACAAGTATGCACAATGGTAAGCCAAACCTATCAAAAACTTGGAGAGACTGCTATAAAATGATTGCGTCATAGTTTCTGAAACAGCTTGTATTTTTGAGAAATATTTTAGTTTAGGAACTCAAGATAGGAATTTAAACATTAAATGCTGAAATGCATGAATCCTTTTAGTATGTACATACTTTACGCAAGCTGAACCTTATCTTAAATGAGAAATGTTACTGAATTGTTCGTTAGGAACTGAAGAAGACAGTGTGTATATACCTCATAGTCTTCGACCTTCGAGTTTTTACAACTTTCAACTGCAATGGTTGAAATGCAAACTATTCAAACAAAGACTTCTTCCACAAAAAGAGCGTCCATAATGGCAAAGCAAATGAATAATTTTAAAACCTGTGACGTAGCGAGAACTACTCATAGTGCACTTGAATGTTTGGAAGCGTCTTCACAATTCTTTTATTAGCATTATACCCCTATAATCCGGAATACAGTCAATTTAGGTGTATGTGACAGGGATTTATTCGCTCGTATTAAGAAGAGCACTTGTAGTAGTAATATACCGGCGTGCTCAGTTCAATAGTTTCAGATTGGAAAAATGAAGTGCCAAGGCTGACTTGCCAACCATTATACATTTGGCACGTGGAAGTACACGAAGTTATGCACTTCCTTTACAATTCTACAAGGATAAGTATTTTTCCTATGTGTTTGTGTGTGCAGAGTGAGAAGGAGCTGAAAGTGTGCTGTATGAATACACTGGTAAACCAATTCAAGCGTCATATTCATTCAGTTTCACTCAGTCAGCTTAAAAGGAAAGTCTGTAGAGGAGTTGAGCAACGATAATATCTTCCCTTTCCACTGTACTAAGGTAGATATAATGCACTACTACGTATCTACAGATCCATCTCCTACTCCAGAAAAGCAATTGAGCTTACTATCAGCATTATACAGACACATACCTACGACTAGAAGGAGTTTACACATAAAAAGTAAAAAAGGAAATCCTTTCCAAGTCTTTTGATAGTATTTACATTATAGCCTACTTTGTAGTCTGTCTGTTTTGTAGTTTGTTCCAGAAGAGATATGACATATAATATTGTACTAGTCTTGTAAGTAGATATGGGCTACTACTACTACTACCTACCCCTACTACCACTGCTGCTTTTTACAATGGCCAAGGAAAAGCTTAAGTAGGTATTGACACAAAAGAGAAAAGGATTAGAATGGACGCGAGTACAAAAGTCAAGACGAGCCAAAGGAATTCAAAAGGATTCTACGTAGGTCCATTGAGAAGCTGTCTAGCTCTGTCCTGTCTTCCTCTTGTTTCCCTGCCGAAATTAGTAAGCCCGACATAACGTACTTGCTAACAGTACGTATGTATTATAGGTATTGACTACGACATCCAAGACGACCACCGACTACAAAATATGCTCCAAGTCTCATCTCCACTAACTCACTCAATACTATAAAAAAGCATTCTACTCAACTCTTGGAGAAAAAGTCTATCTTTAAGTTGTGAATCTGTATGTATGGAGCAGCAGTGGCACTCCAAGTTATCTAAACTCAAGTAGTGGCAGTAAGAAGTAGCAGAGAAGAAATATATGAAATGGCGAGCCAAAAATATCAATGCATTCATTGTATGTGTTATTTGTCCTAGTAGTACATATACATTTATATGGACGAATGACCTATCCAAAGCAAATAAACTTATGGTTTAAGAAAGTCTTCAAATAAAGTGGAGAAAGCTTTACATACTTGCAACTTTAGTTTTGCTATTAAGACTTTACATTCTGCAAGTAATATACTACATACTTTTTTAGGTAGTTGAGTAAACACAATATGAATGAATGCTTGCATAGTACAGAAAGTAGTAACAGAGTCTCACACAGTAGTAAAAAGACGCTTTATGCATTACGTGTGGGTTGTACAACCGAGAGCCAAGTAAAACAGACAGAGTAACAACGAAATATTTCGAA
Source organism: Pogonognathellus flavescens (assembly GCA_019776165.1). Taxonomy (NCBI): domain Eukaryota; kingdom Metazoa; phylum Arthropoda; class Collembola; order Entomobryomorpha; family Tomoceridae; genus Pogonognathellus; species Pogonognathellus flavescens. The sequence goes on along the minus strand of JABASD010001262.1, from coordinate 40,902 downwards.
AGTTTGTACATAGTTTCTAGTTTTTGTGTGAGTGGTCTGTTCTGAACAAGTTAAACATAAATTTTACTATAATATGCAAAGCATATATAATTCTTTGTCCCAAGCAGTATGTACGTACAACAATATCTCCAGCAATGCAATGTTTGCACTGTAGTAAAGTAGCGTACATTATTTCAAACCAAGCTCACCGAAACCACATTTCCCCAAAAGTTAAACTGGAATGGAACGTCATCGTGGTGTGGTATAGTGGCAGTGTGGTGCTCTTTAAACAGTGCATGGTTGTAGCTTGTAGGTAGGTGCTGTTACCATTTTCTGTTACATACTGCCAGTACAAAGTACTTCGTTAGTTTTTGTGTAGATAATACATGCTTCACATATAATATGCATTTCTCTTAGTTATTGTTAGCTTTTCTTTGCTTTGCTCTGCTGTGTTGTGGACTATGCCTGTTTTCTGTCTATATGTTTTATAGTGTAATAATGCAATGTAACGTAAACGCAGAGAGTTGCATTAGATTACACTACAAGTCTGGCTGTCCTTTCATTCTCCTTTCTCCACGTCCACTCTCTCCACTTGACTAGAATGAGAAAGTAGGGAAAAGTAACTAAGCACATACAAACGTCGTCGGCAAGACGAGTATGCCATAATGTTATGTACAGAGAGAGAGAGAGAGAGATAGTACAAGTGCAAAATCTACGTTCGTGGATGTATAAGAGTTGAGGACTCGTCCCAAAGTACATGGAGGACTATAGAGCCAAGCTCTGAAAACCAAAAACAGGACATAGCCTTACGACCAGGGGCTCGTCTTCGTCTCTGTCTAAAGATTTTTTGGCAAGGGTTCCATATATGAACTACAAAAAGACTGCATACGCTAGAACGACAAACTAGCAAAGGTTATATTTATAATAAGAGTCCCAAATGCTTCGACTACACTTCTCCGACTTCTATCACTACGAACTATGATCATGTGTATTTATAAGAATACCAAGGAAGAATATAATACACACATACACATGTAGTTCGTTTGTACTGCTTTTCTAGTTTCTAGTAGTAGTAGTTGCAAAGCCATAGCCCATCCCAACCACCCCGAGGATATATACTAGCTGCCAGGCAGACTGCGGAGCGAAAGAGAATAAACGGCAAGACACAGAGTACAGCAACGTAAATAACTCTGGTCTCTTACTACGTGCACTCTTACATTACGTACAACATAGAGGATAGGAAAGTGCTGTATTTTGTATAAGCACATACAGAAGTAACGACTTGGAATAATTTTTTTCTCATGTGTGTGAGCAGCCCTTGTGAAAATGTAAGCTTAAATATTAAATTGTAATGTTAAGTCGAGTAATGCCCACATAAATAATGCAATAAGTGTTTACAAACGAGAATCGAGACAATAAGCCGTATGACATGTAAAAAGGAAAAGATAAGGTAGTGGTTGTGTATAAATAAATTTTCATCTTCCGGCTTTAGCTTTACCTTGACTTTTGTAACGACTATTAATGTATTTTCGCGTACTAATTTTGAAGGAAAAGAAATAGAAGTAAATTATGATACACTATTATTACATCCTCCATATATCCACATGAAGTATACATAAAACAAGGTAGGAAACGAAACAATGCTAAAGGTAAATGCAATAAAAATGGTTAGGTAACTGTTTCCTGCACATTATCAAAAGTTGCACGAATAAGCTACATATACTCTTGAGCAGGTTTAGAGCAAGAACAATACAATGGACTCGAGTTGATAATGTGAAGGACTAATGATGGGAAAATAGTATCTCTATATCGTGGTCCGTTTCCAATTACGCCAAACAAATAGAGCGTAGTTTTGAGCTTATTACATATTATTCGGCTCTACGAGCATTAATAATAGTATTTCTAACCTTCGGACGAAACAGATGAATGAGCTGAGAAGGTTCTTGTACTCGGACTGAACAATTACAGAGAAAGAACACCAAGTTTTGGAAACAGAGCGAGAGAGCGAAACTTTTGCCGAACGAACGTTTACGACTCGGAGTACGGAGTAGAAGTAGATCGAGTGTAAGCAAATCCTACGATGGAGTTGTTGAAAGTGTACAGTCACAAAATGTGTGGAGATTATACAGAGAGTACTGTGATGAGTGTTGATGTGATGTGCCTTTGAGAAGGAAACAGTCAAGACTGAAGTGAAAGAGTGCACGGAAGGAGGAGGACTATGTGTATTCTGGAGAACTGAGAGAGCTCCACTTCCACGACGGGAGAAATCCGGCTAAGGGCAAGGGAAAGCAACCAAATTCACACTGTTTGAAAGACTACACAAGACCAGAGATGGTTTAGATTGCTTCTGTTTGGCATAGCAAGACTATGTACCACACACTACTTCTTCCACCACTACTACACTACAGCTTTTACATATAAACTATAAACTCTACTGTGTAAAATAATGTGATCTAGTAGTACTACCGTGTACCGTGCAGCATTAGCGAGTCTCTGTGTATAGAACACAACCAAATATAAATATATTCTTATTATACTTCTAAGCGTTTGGTCTAGTTCGTTTAGCTCACAGTTTTGCTCGTTTAGTCTGCCCTGGTTTAAGTCTACATGCATTTCTAGAAAGGATACATAGATAGTAGTAGTATGTGTGTAGTACATAGGTAGACGTTGAAGCAGAGTACTGTGTGTGTGTGTTTGACTCTGTTCTGTGTGGTGCTCACGTTGAAAAGTTGCAATGTGAGAGAAAGTCGAATGCTCAGAGTAGTGGAGAAGGTCCGCATGAAATTGAGTTGGCGCATTGCAAGATTCCCTCTTTTCACATCACATAGTAGTAGCAAAGCAACACGGAAGAAGTTAGCGATGAGAAACTCGTCTGTATGCATGTATTGTGTGTGTGTGTGTACAAAGGACATAACTACTGGTAGTTATATATAGCCAAGAGTTACATATCTGCTAGTAGTACAGTTAGGCACAAGGCTTTTTCCCATTCTGGATTCACAACTGGAATTTCAAGTATACACAGCAGTCGTAGTCTCGGAGAGGAGAAGAAGCCAAGACACAAGTGAATTGTAGTAAAATGAAAGTACACTATAGAAAATGCAAGACAGGAAAGAAGACCACAGAATGTGAAGCTGGGAGGAAGACTGAGTGAAGAAATTGCCCAAGTTTTCATTGTAAAATGTAGATGAATAGACTAAATGGGATGAAGCCTAAATGAACATACACACACATCGGGAGAAAAGTCAAACGAATCCATGCCACACATGTCGTTTAAGCTTATTACTACCACTGACTGTGTAGCGTCTTGAAGGAATATTACAAAGATTGAGCAAAATACTACACACAAGTCGACAACCATTGTAATCTTCTTCGTCTCAAACTCTCTCTAGCTGTTTTTTCATGCATTCCCGTAAAACTATTTAAAAAGCAGTCGTTTCCTTTCTGCTGGTATAATCTATATATACCTACACTCGTTAACTCTATCGGTAAGGCATTGTAGTATGTACATTCTACATACGTCCATCCAGAGATTACTCTCAACTGTGTACGTAAGTAATTAGACGAAAAATGTTCAATGTACACAAACTGCTTGTATTTTGTTATCACTTACATTCTTCTAGTACTTACTTATTATATGTCTTATACATCTTATGTCGTATATAGTAGTGTTACTAATTTTATGAATACTACAATACAATCGTATATATGATGTTATACATTACTTCGTATTCCCCAGTAGTAACTATAATCTAATTATGCGAATTGCATACAAAAGTTCAATGTATAAGATATATGACATCGTTGCTTTTTCATTCAACTTCAACATGGAAAACTGTTTGGGTCATTAGTAGTTGCATTTATTTCTGGTTTGCTTATTTTCGAGATTCGTGTGCTTAGCATGGCATAACAAGAGGATTGGTGACATGAAGTAAGCCCACGCGGAGTGAACTTCGAACTAAACTAGATTGCGGATCGATATCACTTTCTTTGCTTTCCTTTTCACACTGCATGTTGTATACGTAACATAGTGTGGAGTATTTGCCAGAAACTGTGTATGTACTTTTGTACAAAGCACTGACAACTTTTTCTTCTTTTTGAATATGTACACCCATGCCCATTTGTGCATTATATGGAGAGTTACCTACTTATTGCAATGCATGTCTGCTTTTTGGCCAGGCCACCTACCCCATTTAAAGGCAACGGCTACACGCTGGAAACAAAATTGTTTCCTTATACGTCAACCAGAGCTTAAGTTGACACGAACAGCGTTACCTTTGTTACCTGCATACTACTTTTTTGCATGTTAATAATGCGAGTACTAATGTAGTCATGTCTAGAGAGAGACATTATTCCCATTTCGATGTTAAAGCTACACCTAGGTAATGGCACGGTCAATTCTAATTCTAAAATCTCTTTCCACGTGTGGCTAGTTTCTCGGATATCCATATGTGGGCAGTTTTGTTCTCCAAGTCTAACAATAAGCAGAACCGATTTCAGGAAAATAGTTCGCTCTCTCTCTCCTTATTCTCCTTTTGCTTTCTCCCCCTTAAGTAATTCCTTTACTATAGCAAGTATTACTACTACTACTGGCACAGGGTAAGTTGTGCTGGTAGTAGTATACCTAACACATTTACTTCTTTTCGTTTCACGTCATTGCTCATTTATGTTCTGCAGCTCGACTGGTAAACTACTACGAGATTTTGTTCAAGCTTTTCTAAGTCAGAAACAGGATCTGAGTTGCTAGTGGTATTACTTTGACTCACTCTCATCAGGCACTTGTACTTTTGTGCTACACAACAAATGTTTGCCATTTTAACAAAAGCACGTTTAATAGGGATGTCAAGAGAAAATTTATGATATTATTTACCGTATTTTCATTTTTAAGCTCTTGTGAGTAAACACTACGAAAGCTATACGTATTGTACACGTAGCTCCAAAGTGATTTGTTCTTCATGAGAAATAAAAAGCAATTTAATTTTGTACACTAGACATAAAATTGAAACATATTCGTGTATGAGAAAGAAAGTGTGATATTATGTAATCAACCGAATTCTACTAGAGCTTAGACAAAATAAGACAGTATGTATAATGTGAAAACATGGTTGGGTAAACTAAAAATTAATCCGAAAATGACTCGACCAGAAGACTACGCGGCTTATACTTGCAGGATGCATCACGGAAAATATTTCCCATATTTTTCCCGTCTCTTTAGCTTAAGGAAATAGTTACCTATCCTCTTTCTTTCTCCCTTGCACTCTCATCGCATCTTCCCATCCTTCACTTACTTTACTTGCGAGCCAACTTAAATCCTCTTTATATAAAATACGCAGGCACAATCTAGTTCAGATGTTGAACAGTACTTTTATAATAAACTCTATTCGTACCTTATTACTAGTTATATAATATATCCTTTGTATAGAGTTTGTAGCAGGAATTTCTTCCTTCTTAGTAAAAGTAAATGTAGGTATAGTAGGGCTAGCATATAGATATAATAATAGTATCATGTTGCCCATAAAGTTAATTTTCTTTCGTAGTATTAGGGACATTACGTTAGATTAGCTATACAGGAGCCAAGTAAGAAGGACGAGTCAACGAGTCGAGTCCACAGGCCAAGATATTTTCTGGCGTGTCAGTAGTATTACTTCTAGTAGAAGCAGAAATGTCGTCTACTCTCTTGGTACTGATAGTGAAACCTACTGGTAGAATATATATTATATGCATTCATATACCACTATTTGTACTTCAAGTCGAAGAATCGGGAGCAACCAAGCTGAGAAATGTCTCTGGCTCCACTTGGCCGTTCTAGTCCGTACACTTCTTCGCCTAAAAACTATTTAGTGCCTAGGTATCGCTTTAAATTCCTTTTGTGTTGAACAGAAAATGTTACTTTTCTCTAGCTGGTTGGTGGGATGGATACACCTAAATACACAAGGACGCAGTTAATTACACACTGGTAAAAATACAGTCTTCCTATTTCTCCTATACACAACTATATGTAAATACGTGTACAAAAATATACAATAATTGTATAGCAGTTGTTAGGGACTTTTGGATAGATGTATGTACATAATCGTCACAGCGGTTCGTTACTGCTCCATTTTTCGAGTGAAGTTACTTATAATACTACTAGTAGAAATTCCTTAGGCGATTGGTACTGTGTTTTACTTGATGCCAAGCTAGCGAAGCAAAAGGAGGCATTACAGCACTGCACTTTTACTTAGCAGTCGATTGAGGTGGGCATCGTTCCATCCACGATTGCCATTCTAATAAATTTGCTGTTTCAGCTCCTTCACTATAACTCTTCCTCTATTACAAGAGAACGAATAGGAGGACCTGTGTCGAACTACCAGTGGTCTCGAATCAACAAGAAGAAGAGAAGACACTCACATCAGTTTACAGATCAGATCGTTTGGTGTGGTACTCCTCTGCTCTCGAACTATTGCTTCATCTCTCTATCTGATTTCTCTCTCTCTGTCTCTCTTTCTCTCTCTTTTTCCACGTTCAGTTGAGACCTGAGTCTGAACTGTAGTTCGAATGCTTCAACATCCTCCTACTACCACACTACACTTCCACCTACTCACTTAGAAACCATCAGTTAATGCTATGGCTTTATATTATGTCCCTGTGTGTAGTAGATGTCTTGGTTGTGTTAGATTGCAGTGTGCAACAAACAAACCGGACCACTTTCCTTCCCCATCTTGTCATCCAATCTAGTTTTACCACACCACACTTTTCACCACAAACCAACTTAAGCCCACCCATGCTACATCCTATAGTAATCTGTAGAACCATGTAATCTCCTTCACGACATAGAAAATACCTATACTACTTCCACTTCACCAGCACTGGCATATGGACATACTCTCTGGTAATCTCTTAGCATCTAAACGTCAATGTATTTACCTACTATAGTAGCATTATTTGTAAATCTCCCAAAGTTATTTAGTTCCTTATTATCAGCACTAAGTACTCTATAGATATAAATTCAGGTATGTATTATCCGTAGCTATATAATATGTGGGATGAATGGACTATGTATACTTAAGCGTGTATACTAGAGGTTTATTCTGTACATACTCCATTGCTATTACCTACTCGTGTTTTACAACGAGCAATCTTTCCCCGACCAATTTCCTGTACATGAGGAAAACAGAGAAAGTGAGTGTGGAAGATGGAGAAAATGACTATCTGCATTTCACTTGGTTAAATAACTTACCTTAATATCCTTGATATCGGATGCTGGGATACTCGCTTCAAGTTTTTTGTGTTGAGTGTTGTTAGGTAGTAGGTATGTGAATGTGCAGGGGAATTTGTAAGGTAGAAGTAATATATATTAGCTGATTTAGGGAAGTAGTAGTAGCCTGTGTGGTTGTAGTTGTAGAGTTGGGAGAGATGATGATGCTATACTGATGCAAACAGAGCTGTCCAATTTAAAATATAAATGGCTCGCCGTGTGCAAATACGTAAAGGGAGAAGAGCTTTGTGTTTGCAGCATGCAGTTCATTTCACTTCATTCACAGACTATCAAAAGTGCTCTTAATGGATTCCTCTGATGACAGTAATGGCGTTTTGCAATGCACAACTATACGATCGCAATTTGGGGTCTCAACAACTACTAACAATAAGTATTACAGTGAGTTTAACGAACAGTGCATTTGCGTAGTTTATAATATGTAGTATGTAGTGCTGTCTATTTGGGAGTTTAATCGATATTGTGTTATCACTAGAAAACGTATAATATAAGTAGAAAACAATGCAAATAGTAAAATAAAGCCCAGTCATGGATGTTAAGACTGGAGAAGGCTTAGCCTTTTATTCACACAATGTGAACAGCCTCGTGAAATGGTATACGCAAAATACTTTACGTTGTACTGCTTTCCTTTAGCAATAACTAACGTATAACCCAACAAAAGTAACAAAACTTGAGGATAATCACCCCAAATAAATTTGAGGCTTAGAAAGAAAACGATATCCGTAGTAGTAGGTAATACTTTGAGAATGGGAGTTTATTCCAATGTAGTATTATATCAACTAAATTCTTGGTTACTACATGCAATACAAAGAAAATCGTTGGTTCTTCATAAAGATCGCTACAATCGTTGCTTTGCCATAAAGATCACTATATATATTCAAACTAGTCCACGTAGTACTTCAAGCATTCCTTTGTTTGATGACTTGCAGTTTCTTTATGCTTGGCTTGTCAAGTAGAATATTGTTATGTACAAAATTGTACGATGCATGGTTATGGCTATGGGAAACGATATATAGTACATACTATAACGTCCCTCCTCTTGGATATTACGTTTAGAGTCTAAAGTACTAACTATACCATAAGAAGGATCAAAATGAATTTCACGTCCAGGAAACTCAACTCTAACTACAATACAAAAGAAAGATGATAGATTCAGAATTTCACAACTATAGGGTTTGATCTAGTTATTGTACAACTGCCACATTACTTGTCAAATAGTCCGTTGAACTATTTACATACGAGTTGGCAATTTTTATGCATTTAGTGTATTATGACGTCTGCTGAGTCGAGTAAACGAAAATCGAAGAGAAACGAAGAAGGTACAGTTTTATTACTTCTCAGACCATCATCGATCAAATTATCAATGAGTGAGGAATGTAAATTCATCAATTAGGTTTCAAAGTATATTTTGTAACCTTTTATACCTGTACTAAGGAATTTAAGACAGAAATAGACTCGCCGTCAAGAAATATGTATTGAATACCAAATGGTGATCGATCAAAGTATTTTCAGGGCCTAAAGATTGAGTTGACATAGCGCAAAGTTGATAAAATTTACTACAAGCGAAGAAAAATCAATAATATTTTATTGGCGTAGCAAAGTCCTTCATATATTTGTTCTTCAGTTCAGTATGGAGTACATAGTGCAGTATGATGTAGTCCAATTCTAGTAATATACAATGTAGAATATCTGTACATACAAATACAAACCTAGTCGTAGAGTTTTGGCTGATTTTAAGCTTGACACAGCAGCAGCGTTTCAAATAAAGCAATTAATTACGTGATAAAGTGTATATTGCAGTTTCTCTTAATCTATTCATCTGATATAACGTTGAATTTGAATAACTCAATTTCTCTGTTTACTGTTTGAATTGAAATTGTACTTTCACGACAAGTTGTGTTGCAGCCTCGTGATTTGATTAAGAGTTTACAACTGGCTGTGGCTGTGTCTGCATTGTTAGTGTTAATGTAATCATTTAATTACGTATATTTATAAGGTTTTGAATGATCAGCACATGAAAACAAATGATTTCATGTAAACTCAAAACTGATTGTGAGTGAGGTTTGTGTCTAATATGCATTTCATCTATTTTTACTACCTCCGCCACCCGCGGTCACCTATTTGTATTGTGGATTCTTGATGAGATTAATTAACACCGGCTTCACATGCGTGGCTTGTTTGTATCTTATAGTAAGCAATAAGAATTAATGGCTTACAATAAAACCGAGCAAGTTTCCATACAAGTTGCCTAACACCCTACACAAACAACTATTTCATTAGACTTTCATTCATAAATATAAAATAGAAATTGTAGTCAACCAGAGTTTATGAGGCAAAACCACTTTCGTTGTTTCGCAACGCAATTCAGACTATGAAACATTAACGGTAAAGTAAGTAAAGCATGCTCAAACCTCACACAAGTACCTTCATTGTCATTACAATACATTTTTTATTAGTAAGTGTGGTTATGTAACACCTACTCTTAATGCTGCAATAATCATATCTACATGTAAATGAACTAATACATCGCTTAGTAATTAGCATTTCAAATAGAACACTCCTACTACTACTCCGATATTTTATGCAAAGTACTAATAGTAAGTGACAGTTAACATTGAAATGATTGTTTGATTTGATCGCAAAATTGTGAAATGTGAAAGGTTAATCGCATTCGGTTTGTGATGTCATACAAACTGAAATCACATGCAATTTCATTCGTGTGACCTAAGTTTAGATATCTGATGGCCAGTTCCGATTTGCAAAACCGTTTAGGGATTTTGAGTTTTTAGTAGTGGATATACATTCACGGAATTCGTTCATTCATTCAATCTCAATTCAGTTATTTGCGTGGCATGCAGTAATAGTTCCGTTCTGAATGAGAGAATAACGAAAGCGAGTGCTGGGTACACGAAAGATTTACATTTCCTATTTAGACACCCGCAATTTAGTTTTGGAAAAACAAATTGTATTCTGAAATTGCATTCAACGTACATAGGCACTATAGGTATCAATCAATGGTGAAAGTCTTCATTTCTTATTGTTAGCCAGTTATAACTTATACTCCTTAAATGGTCAAAAATTTTAAAACAACACAAAAAAACTTAGTGTTTAGTTTAAACGAAGCACTCATTTAATCCAATTTAGATCAGAAGCATTAAATAAGTAACAGTAAAACGTTTACACAAAAGTCTCTGATTGTTCTTGCGTTCAATGGAGAAAAATGTAATTTTATATATAAGAATTGTCAATACCGCGGTCTGCATAATTTATACTTTAAGGAAGCAATTTACTACTCTCTTGTAAGAGAGAAAGTAAGAGAAAAGTCAGTTGTATTTTCACTAGATAGCCGTCAAACCAACTTCGTCCTTTAATAATGGCACTACTATTATGATAGCTGCAAAAAAATGTTACATGCTGAATGAAAACCGAAATCGCTGGAGGATACAGCTGGAAAACTAGTTTTGTAGTTATTTAGGATATCATTAACATTCTCAGTCACCCGTATTCATCTGCAACGAACCTTGCAAATAAGTCCCTAGCCTAAGCGTTGTTGGCTTTTAATTCTCTACTACTGATTCTCTAGCAAGCACGTTGCAGCCAATTCGCATTATATACCTTCGAGGTAATAAATTTTCTTTACAATTTCATCCGACAAATGATGATAAATTTTATCCTGTCTATCAGATCTTTATTGAACGATAATGTATCATATGAAAGTACTATAAAATAGGTATATAGCAAGGCAGACTTTCCAACAAACACAAAAATAAAATGGAGCAGTGGATTAGGGAGGAAACATGGAAACCCTGTCCTATACTATACTAGTAATAAGTATACTTCATATCTACCCGATAATACGCTGTGAAATCTGTTCTTCCATATTCATGAATTTTGAGGACTTCTGCTAAATACTAGACACGCTCATACTCAACATTTCTCCTTTGCGTTTGCTACATACACCTTTAATAAGTACAGTACAGACACCAGGTCTTCAGTAAAATTATCCACTACAATAATTCGGGATTATTGGATTCAGCAAAATTATAGTAGTGTATAACATATTACAGAAAATGTTGTTATCTATATACTATATTCATTAAACTATAACTACATGTTCAATACTTTCCCATATATACAGGGGTGAATCCACAAGCCTATTTCTACCCCACGTATAAAGAACGAATTCATATTTTTATTATTTCATTCATATTCATATAATTCACATTTAGATAGGTACTACAGAATGTCCATGCATTTTTTACTACGATCTCAGTTCAGCACTTAAGAAGAAGAAGAGTAGTCGGATATAGTACAAAAAAGGCTGTACTTTTAGCAGATAGAATATTTGTATCATGCATCATTAAAGAAGAACCGGCCTACATACGAAAACCCATAACAGAAGTATCTACTTTTGCTTTTAAATGTCTTAGTACTTATATACACAGACATAATACTTTAATATCTAGAAACACACAGAAATTCTGTTTTTTATGCATAGGTATATTATGACACAATATCTGAATGATAGTATACATTTAGTAATTTGGGAGAAAGTATAAGATGTGGAAAGTACAGGTATGTCCTTGTTCTATGACTCGTTTCTTGCTTTGATTATCATAATTACGCCATCAGAGACGTCACTGCCAGCCAATAAGCAGCTTTGCACACCGTTTCAAGTACTTACTTTGCTCTGACGTATACCTACCGGGTATTTTATGTAAAGGGAAAGACTATTATAATATCTTATCTGCAGTTCCTCCGAAGAGGATATATATAACTGCCTGAAAAGAGTGCGCGAGAAATATATGGCTGCTGAAGAAAGCAATTCTGGCCCAGATAGTTACATTGTCTGGCGATAGTACTACATTACATTACTGAACTCATCGTACTAACGTTTATATTCTTTATAGGCTCCATAAAATTATACTAATAGTCTTATATGCTCAAACACTCTGAAATAATCGCATACCTATATGGATTTGGTGAAAGTCCATTTCATACTAGCACAGAGAATTATACAACTAATATCTGTACCAGTACCAGGTGTTAATGATGCCACACTGTCTGCTACTAACCTGATGTTCAATTAATACAGACAAAATGTTTTCATAATTGCATACAAGGTAGAATCAGAAAATCCTGTCAGAATTTTCAACAGTAATTCCAATAAATGAGTCTCGTATAAATAAGTCTTAAAGAAAAGGAGTAAAAAGTATCTACCCAATTTTAATGTGTGCTGCTATAAATGTACTAGCATTAGTTAAAGAAATAAGCTGTATAAATTCACATAGACTTGACAAATATTATGATTATGATGATATCACATTACATTACACTAAAGAACATACTATGTATGTTAAAGCAATAATGTATAGCATGCTATTAAAATAAATACATGAGAAAACTGTAAGGTAGTAGTGCTTATAATAATATGTTCGTAGTTAATAAAGATGAAAAAGTTGTTCTGGTCTGTTGCATTACGTTATGGTAATTTTAAGTTTAACCTTTTCGAAGCAAACGAGAAGGAAATTAAAGGCACCAAGACAAATATGTACAAAGATGTTGAGTAAGGAATAGTAACGGAGCCGCTTTGGCAGCTTAGGAAAACTTCAACTTCCTATATTCCGCAAGGACGTGGACTGCTAAATGTGAAAGGATTATTTTCTTTGAATTAACAAATATAATACATATTAAAACGTGCTTAATTGCAGGTATTAAGTATTAAACTGCCGGGAAAACTACTATTAGCGACTATCACAATTGAAATAGGACGTTTACGTTGCGTGCCATGTCAAGTCAGCGAAGAGCCTTGAATAAACAGAGCACACTGTGCATAAATTAAGTAGGCATTGTGTAATACAAAGTAGACATTTGTCTTTATTTAGGTATTGCAGCAGTAAATTCGATACTCTTACACTTCAGACAAAGTAGCAGTGTAAATCTTGTATTATTAAACAGGCCCATTTAGAAAATGTGTAGGTTGAACACTTTACTTACACCATTTCTGTCTTTCAAGATACATAGCCCTGTTTAGTTTACTTAATAGTTCTAATCTAATCACATTACTGCCACTATTGTTTACCAATCTCCACAAATGGTACTGTAATCGTTTGCCTTTTCTATTATTTTCTTTAGCTACATACTTTTCTTTCAATTTCGATTTTTATTTTCTATTTCAATCATTCCAGAGTAATTTTTAAGACCTTTTATCAGTTTTTATGGTAATCCGGAATAAAAGCTACCTATGTTAACCGAGAAGATTACATGGTACGAAAGTTGGAATATGTATGTAACGGTTAAACATAATAGTTATGAGTACAAGTATTTTGTGTCTCTGGGTTTTATAACGTGACCCTCTAATAGTTAAATTGAGTTTTGCACATTAGACTGCTGGAAAAATTAGTCTCAGAGGATTTTGTTAAAAGCATTGAAATACAAATAGTAACTCCGGCCGGCAGAAGTAATGTTATTATGCTCCCTCGGCGAACTTTTTATATGAAAATGTCTCCAAGCAAGAAAGCCACCATCAGTTGCTGATTATATACCCCGTCATTTAAGAGTGTAATTTCATTTTGTGTTACAAGAAGTAAACCCGCTTTCATAATGATGTACCTATGTACCATGCTTGTGCAACTTCTCAAATCCTGAGCGTTTTAATTTCATTTTGTGCAATACACTACCTATAGCTTTAAATATCTACAAGCTAAGCAGTTGAACTAAGTCGCTTTGTTAAACGTATGAAAGAATCCTATTGCAAGTAAGTTCTATGTCACAATCGGTTACAAAGACAGCCAATTTTGTCAAAGAGACGACACAGACTACATAGTGACATAATTTCCTATTTTAATATACAAACAAAAGTTCCTCTTGAGTTTATTGATTGTTTTCATTCTGCTGCATGCTTGTTTTAGTAATCTCGATATTAAACAACAGAATTAACAACCAGACTCTCTTCTACCTACGGAAAATAATATATTACATTTGAGCTCCACGCTAGAAATCATTTCCTTTTCATCTAGACGGTTTGTCATGAGCTCCAAATATTAAAGTAGTTTTCTAGGAATCTTTCTACTAGATCAAATCTTCGTTGCCTGTGCCAAGACGATGAATGACGTTCATTGAGATACGATACGAAGCTTGGAAAAGTCATTCAATTCAATTTTGTTGTTATCCCTTCCTTCCAACTTACGTTTCCTCGAACATTTGGAAAACCTAGGATGCTTTTTCATGAAGGCAAAGCACAGTCATGATAATAATCCAAAGAAGAATGTAAATTGCAATCCATTTCAAACTCAGAGTCTGCTCGCAAAAAATTGTGTACACACAATCAAAGCTTCATTCGATATGAAGACTCTTAAACTATAAGTACCTAACTAGGAAGATCAAGGCAATAGCATAGCAGTCAACCATGTGGAACTAAACGGACTACCGACGGAACAGAAAATACTAAGGCTACATTAGTAGTCAAGTCAAACAGATTTTTCTATGGAAATGGATTGCGGATGTGGATGGATGGGTGGAGAGGAAGCTTGTTGAAAGTTGTTTGGGTGGAAATGTATATGTAATTTTTGTTGTCGTTACATATAGCAAAGAAATGTAAGTTGTCAGTTTAACAAAAAATAACTATATACATAGTAGTTATTTATTTAGTATAGAAACACAAACACGTATATAATAAATATAAATATAACCACATTTGTGTTGATTTCTTAAAATAGAACGACTTTCGCCGTGTAACGCGACGAAAGTATGCAAATCCTCTTTTCAAGGTAATTTTGCCAAAGTATTCTTTACAGTAGTACGAAATAAATAAATAATATACTAGGTATTAGGTACATGTATTTTGTAATATTTATACCATACCTATGTACCTATACTTAGGAAAATCATTCCATTATAAATATACATTTAGAAACATACATATAGTTTTAGAAACATATAGAAACAGTATTGTTAATGTAGTTTTAAATTTAATAGTTATGAGTACACAAAAAGTAACTAGGTTAGTATGGTGCTTAATATTAATGCTTTAAAATGAGCACTTATGCAAGGTATAATGGCGAAGTTATGATTTATTGCTACCGTTTTACCCGCCCACAAAACAATCGTCTTCAATTCAATTCTATTTTACAATATAACTAATGTATTATTATTTCTATGTACTGCACTTCTGCAAGTAGTTTTGTAAACATTTAGGAGTACAGGCAAGCAAAACTTCAAGTGCATTTTAATTCCCAGGTACGAAAAATACACTTTGAGATTTCTATCCGCACTAAACATACCAACCCTCTATTAAATATTAACGTGTTGAAAGTAAATGCATGCAAGGACCAAGACCTATTGACTCGTGTGGAACATTAACATGACTTAATCGTAATTTATACGTGTGGTCAAGCTGTGCTCTTGAAATCTTAATTTTTTACTGAAAGTTTTTCCTGGTGAAATACATACGAAGCAATTCAGCAGCCCAGACCTGAATAAATATGACCACGAACTCAATCTTGAATTGATATTCTATAAACCCTCATTCATATTTTTATCTATATAAAATATATTTCTATTCAACTCTTGTATTACATTACCCATGTGTCGGAGCTTAAGACAAACCTATATACTAAGCTTTTCTACAACTTTTTCAGGTTGCGAATTCCAAGAATGTATCTACCTACAAATCAATGGTATATCGACATCCTCTCAAAAAGCTATTAAATCTTTTAGGAGAAATTCCAATAATAGAATACTGATACATGTATGTTCTGTAATGTAATGAATAACTTTCATGCTTCCTCAACTACTATAATGCATTTATAGTATATGTAAGGAAAATGGTATGTACGATTTTATATGGGAATTGGAGCAATGTATATGTACGTATAATGCTTTGGGTTCAGTCAGCGCACATTTTTTGCATAGGTACCTACAAAGAGATACGTAAAGCATTGTCTGTGAATAACAGAGTGACTCCAGACTCCACAAAAGGAAAAGAATTTCTACAAAGATACAAAAGATATAATTAACGAAAACTTAGAGAAAGTTTTACTTCTACACGTCTTCTATCTGTATTCTCCCACATCCTATACCTTATTATATCCATACTATACCTATTATCTCAATTTAACAGTTGTAAATAGAGTGGAAACATTTTCAACTGGATTTCTATAGAATCGGCCGATCTTGCGCTTGGGTTATTGCCTCTGGTTTGGTTATCAAATTTTGTCAGGTACTTTACGTTGCTTTGTCTAGGCCGAAAACTTAGTATTTATCTGTATAGGAGGATAACTAATCAAATACTACGTGTCTACGACAAATATATTGCTTACAATACAATGAATTCACGAAAGACACAACTTAGAAGAGTTGTGTCTTTTCATTTTCAAGAAAATTAAATTCGAAAGTGAATCTAAATATAAGTAGTAAAGAAATGATTAAAGACAGGAAAATAGTGCAGGCATCCCGACAGAATGGGAATGAAAGCAAAGTTAGAGGACTACAATGATTACCTTTGAGTAAAGCGGAGTCGGGTAGTAGATGAGCACTCGTTCGCCCGTTTTGTGTTACGGTGTCTGTAATAACAAAATGTTCATAATTAAATTATTGTCACTCCACTAGGGGTATCTTGAATGGGAAATATATAGATATATGTAATGTGAAATAAATATATATATATTTTTAAGAATAATAGTCATTCTTCAATCTTATCGTGTATTACTTCAAAATATTAATTGTATGTTTAATGTAATTTTATTTTTATAATACAAGGAGAGAAAACGCATGTATTACATGAAGGTTTATTATTGGCATATAAAGGCATTGTATTAGATGTTTTTCATTCGTATAATCATCTATAACACGTATAAAAATACGTATTATTTGTCGCAATGCTTAAAATTCGTAAGTATCATGCATAATACTACAAATAAGATCTCCCTTTGTGCTCTGCACCTAAAGAAGATGCGCCGTGTGTGTGGGTGGATATACAATTGTGACTTACTTGGTAATACCGGGTTAGCTCCCTCACTACTCGCTCCACATCCCATGCCTCACTTGTCATTTGTAGCTGTGTATTGAGTGTAACTGTGGGAAGGCACTCTTCCGTTTGTACTTATCTATTTCACTGTGACGTTAACGTACACTCGCAGTTTAATTCCCTTCTATTATTCTCAACAGTCTACAGTTACAAGTAGTGTACAGGCGGGAATAAGTATCAATATTGCTTTCAAGTCCTATTAGTCAATACACAAAACTTACACACTACAAAGAAAGTTTGACTTCTCATATTATTTCGATGTATATTTCTTTTGCACAGAAATACTGTACATAGGTAGGTAGGTAGTAACAATATTATATTGCATACTCATGTAAAGTGTAACAACACACACAGCACTGTGTTGTATCACCGTTTTTAAAGGTCTTGTGTTCGCGAAACGAATTCAGCAGGAAATTTAAGTCTTGTCAACAATTTTTACGAAGGTATTCGGGTTTTAACTTTCAATATCGTCAACTATACTTACGTGCCGAAAAGTCTAAATGTACATAGAAGCACGGGGAAATAGAATAGTTGATATTTTTCATATGTAGCACAATTCAGATGTGTGGATATAGAGAAATGGTGATATGTTTTGTATATGCATAACACAAATAAAAGTAGAAATGTTCAGAAGTACATGAAAGGTGACTGTGTAGGAAGACAGCTATAAATGTCACGTATAAACTATACAAAGCTTTTCGCTCTGCTTCAACCACTGTCCTTTTCTCAGAGTTTGTAGTAAATTCGGTACACTTCGGTTGATTTTATTTCCCAAGGCTGGATACAAAAACTATTCCGATATTGTACCAGTACCAGCTAAACTTTAGAGTTCTCAATAATAGAATCCATTTGTATAGTGACTAGTATCTTGTCAAAGAGGAAGCATCTACACTAACGTCTCCACAATTGAACTTTGAAATAGAAAAGACAGTTACACAGTTTTCCACACAACTCCCACTTCAGTTCTTATACACAGTGCCAACCCAACCTTCCAAAAGTCTGTTGAAATAAGTAAAAGCACTTCTGCCGTCTTTTAGGTATTTTGTAATTAGCAAATGTCTGATTCACTCCTTCGTGGTAATTATTAGTCAATCACGAATTCATTTACAGTCAATGTAAATAGCAACTTTCTATTCTCAAGTGTCTCTGAATTTTCTAGTGGTATATCTTCATTCTCAGACTAAACAATTGACTTTCAACACTTGAGAAAATAATAAATAGATTTCTCTTTTCTTTCTCCACTAATGCAAGAAATACAAACTTTAGTTATTTCAGACAGCAAAGTTGAACTTGTGTAACACTTTCACTCTCTTGCGAAGGAACGATTTAGCAAGTATTCTTTTTTGCAATGTAGTTTTTTGCTGTTGTTGTCAGCACATCATGCGAAACATTGTGCATTTATAAGTAAACAAGTAAATCGTTCTTGTATGTAATGTTTAGGAGGGAGTTAGATAAATTACATATAATCAAGCCGGTAAACACACATTTAGTATACACAATAAATGTCTGTACTTTCAATTCTTATATAAACAAGTAGCTTATTTCTCCACTGTGCATTTAGTGTCAGCTTCAGTGTATCTGTAGTATTTTACGAATCTGTTGTACTTGGGTTGGGTATATACGTTTACAGATGAATAGATGTGTTAGGTTGCACAAACACGTGTGTGTGTGTGTTTATATGTTATAGAAGATTTATATGAGACTTAAAGAAGCAAAGTGTCTTTAAGTACTTCTATATGTGATATACAGAAATAATGTTTGTTCTGCAGGGCTTAATACTGATGTAGGTTTTGAAATTAACTTTGTGTGTGACAAAGACGCTTAACTCTCACCGTAATTGATGGTCGTATTAGTTGCAGTCGGAATAAAAGCACTTTCCCTTTCCCAGCGTGTATCAGTACAGTAGGATGTAGCCAAGACTGAGAAAATGACATTATAAATACTTGTTGTAGATGCCTGCATGATTTCACCTCCTTGGCTTGACTTGGCCAATCTTCCGCTTAACTAAGCACTTTTTGCGAAGAAGAGAAAAAGAGCATCGTTTCTTGTTCCAGACTTGAGCTCCTTTCGTCTAGTCTTCTGTAGTCAGTCTGACAGGGTTAAATTCCTTCCCTTGACTTTATATATATGCAAATGAACATTACCCGTAATGCTACACGAGTTTATCCATAAATGACTAAAATAGAACGTTAAGTAGTAAATGCATGTGTAGAAGAGTTCAGTGGATGTTGTAATGGAAGGTAACGTAACGTGATATGTTAAAATTTTCTTGGTGTGCTGCTGAAAACTGTTGGGTGAAAGAAAGCTTTGGACTTAATCCGAACGTTAGGCTAGGTTAAGTTCGGATTGAAACTGCTACTACAACAGCCACTTCTGTCAGATGGCGAGTTGACTTTGACGTTCGAAGAAAAAACATTGTCGCGCTGTAATAGCAGTTCTACGAGTGCCACGGCGATTTGGTTTCCGATGTTTTGAGGTAACTCGGTTCACTTGATTGCTTAACATTTGGCGTTCTTTCTACCGGATGTGTGACGGGGGAGAAACACACAGAGTTGACTGCACTGTGTATATAGAGTCATGTGGAAATGTTGTTTATGTCGTTTGTCGCCCAAGCTGAAAAAGCCAAAGCAAACGAAGAGAAACAGCTTTCTAAATGAATCTTAGTAGTATTAGTTTTACTACTTATATATGGATTGTATAAGTAAGTAGTGGTAGTAGTAGTCGTGGTATGTAAAAAGGCAAAGCCCTTGGTATGTGCGACTTGAATCTGTCTAGCTAACCAAGAACTTTACACAACTAGTAGTAAAACTGAAAATGTACAGGTAGAAAGAGCAAGAGCGTAGAACCAAAACTCATTTGTCCCAAGAGTTGCAGTGTGCATATAGTAGAAGAAAGCGGAGCCAAATCAAGTCAACAGCAACCTTCGTCCGAAGTCCAAATAACCAGTCCACAACTGAACAACTGTGAATTGACTATAGTTCGTAAACACGTTACAACTTCAACCTAGATTTTTAGAAAAGCTAATACATACATACATACAAATCCGGGTAATATATAAAATACACAAAGATATACCTACTGTGTACACATAGTAGTATACTGTAATGTTTGCTGTTTTGTTTCCCACATATTATATTCACTTGTCCTGTTATTGTTACTATACTTCTACTTGTATTGCATGCAATATGTACTATGCACTGTGTGAATTCGCACGGGGAGTATGTCAAGTAGACTAATGGCAAAAGTAGCAAAATAGTTTTAGGTACTGTGTAACACACAAAATACCTTTATAGTTTGTATGTTTAATAATGTTCCTGTGTTCACATTCACAAGCCACTCCATACATATGAATGTATTTGTTGATAGTAAGACTTTATCGAGCGGGGATTGTTTTTCGTTATACGTAGGTGTATTATGGTCTCAAGTCTCAGAGCAGTCTCAAAAACTAAACCTAACTCAGCAGCAAGTAAAATCTAACCAACTCTTTCTCGCTCCTATAAGAAAATGCTTTTCTCCTGATTCCATGTCCACTACGGCGGTTCTCTCTAATAAGTACGTTATGTTCTGTACTTTTGTATAATGTATACTTCCAAGTACTGCCAAATTCACATTATTAACAACAGACACAACCTTTAAATATATATCATTGCTTTCCCTGCCTTCCTTTTTCGTAATCAATGCAGTAATTTAAATTTTTTACTCCTTAAATGTTGAAATGACATATTTTTTACTGAGAGCTATGCGTAGGTATACGATTGCACACACAAACACTGCACCAGATACGATCTGTGAAGTGAAGGGCATGGTATGGTACGAATAATATATTATACTAAAACGAAGCAGTTGTTTTTTATGATGTAGTAAGTTACTTAGTAGGGAAAGCAGCCCACAGTTATTCGAATCATATTGACTAACTTACTGAGAATACCTAGTTGGAGGCATTACTGCTATATAATGTAGGAACAAATTAACTTTACAGGAAAGTTGGTTCCTTTCTCTTGTAAAGTCTCTCGGAGACATAACAGGAGCATAATATCTATCAAACAATCTCCTCTACACATACTAATAATGTTATAGGCAAATATGCATGTATCTAAGTATATACTAGTAGCTTTGTTCCATGTGCTTTTGAATTTAGTATGAACAGGTAAGTATATACTGCATAGGAATTTGAGCAAGCAAGGCTACATCCTTTTTACCTGATTGTGATTGTTCGTTGATTTGACTGCACTACTACTGTATACGTATAGTTATGTTGTAAGAGTGGAGGAAGGCTATCGCTCTTTGGCTGGCTCACATTTGTCAGTTGGTAGGTTGGTCTGACTTTATCTACTACTCCACCAAAATGCACCACTAAATATAGAAACTATAACTTTCAATGGAACATAATGGACGGCACGATGAGAAAACTAGAGCCGGAACATAATGGAAAGACACTGTAGTAACACCTTTTTGGTTGCATTCACAACTTAGTTCTTTTGCTTTCCATTTGCCTTTGTTCCACTTCGTTGCAGTGTACATTGCAAACTCCAGCGCTATTTTTCTTGTTTTTCGCGATTTCGTAGTGCCAGTACGAGTACGGAGATATATTATGGTGTTGACTCTGACTCTCTATGCACACACACAGTCAGACTATGTCCGTCCATTTAGAATTGCTATTATACGACAGCCTTCGTGGATTGGATTGAAATGGATTAGATGGGTTTTCTGTACAGGATGCTCCATAATTAAATGGGAAAACTTTCTCCTGGGCAAAACGGACGGCCTTTATGTTGTATCCGTATGAAAAAACTACTATTAGTTGATAATCAAATAGTAGGAGAGCTATTGTTATTGCATCTATCTTTTATTACCTAACTTATTATTAAGCCTTTGTTCAAACATAATAGCAAACAAATCAGAAGACTCTCTCTCTCCTGCCCTAGTTTCGCCTTTCTTTCTCAAACAATCAACCTAAGTAAGTTGAAGCTACTAATACGACATTGTTTTATACTAACAGATGGATGGATATATGTATGCAGTAATTTGTTTCTGACGTTTACTCCCTTCTGCTTGCTTTTTATATACATTATTGCACACATACAGGCAGATAAAATATACGATATAAAACAGATGGAATGAGGATAATATTTATCAATTATGAAACATCAAGTCAGAAGAAGACCCTGTATAAAACCTTGAAGGATTCATCAATGTTTTTCCATTTATTTAGTTAGGGAGTAGATTGAAAGGCTCTATTGAACTAAGCTGAGTGATTGAGTCGAATTAATGTGAAAAGAAAAGTGTTGCTTTACTACTATGCAGGTGTTTATTCCTCTGTCTTGGTAATCCTTCCTTTATGTGTACAGTAAGTATTGTGGAACAGTGCGAGATTGCTACTAGTTAGTAGCAACCTTCGCTTATACTACTAAAACTATAGCATCTAGTATACATGTAACTGATGCCTTTCAAAAACACATTTTATGCTATATTTCTTACCAACATACAAACACACGTTTTGATCCACCTGTTTGCAATAGACATATGTAGTAATTTCGTCATTCTTTTATTCTCACATTACAAGTGCATTGTTGTTTTTAGATCTATTATGCTAGAACATAGCAATAAGCTAGCAAATCGCATTTGTATGTATAGCTTAATGCAATAATAATACTAATAAAATACCAAAAGAATAGTCTATACACAACTGTTATCATTTCATGAAACACGACATAAGGGGTGAACACAATGAATTGTTAGCTTATTATTGTTAGTAAAGTATCAGGAAAACAAATATATGCTTAAACTGCTTTGCTTACCATATAATATTTTATATATAGTAGTGAAGGAGATTTGAGGTGAAATAACATTGCAAATCCTTGCCAGCGAGAAATACACGAGTAAACAGAACCGTGTTGGAATCTGGGTAATTTATTTTTCAAATGTGTGTAGTTTTGAGTTCAGCATGGAGTGGAATATACAAATACAAACAATATATACCACTGAATACAAAACAAGGGCGATAATATAAACAATGATGACTTTCATCCGTGTAGATGTAAAGATATGGCATTTCACTGTGTCACTGTCGGCTTCTACTCTAATAGAACTCACATTATATGAAAACAGAAAGAGAGTGAGTGAGAGAGTGACACACACAATCATATCAGCGTCAATTTACCACGTAGCAGTCAGTAAATGCATATAGAGAAAGAAGATACTACTATGAAGAGCTTAGGAAGAATAGCTACGTCTGGTATTATACCTTTGCTTTTACTACCTATATATCTAATATCATCTACTTTTTGGGATGTTCACACGCAGCATGAGCATAGGAAAAATTGTGAAGCGAGGATTTTCATTTCTAGTTCACATCACTGCCTGGAATAGTAATGCCAGATGTGGAATAATGCAACGAAAGAAGAGAAGAAAAGAACACCAAGAGTGAAAACTGCAGGAGAAACATACAAACCAACAAGCAAAGCCATAAGAGAAGATTCAAAGAATGAAAAAGAGAGAGAAAAGCATCATGCAGTGTACCATACACCCATCAGACTCAAGCTCGGAAAGTAATGTTGCTCTCTTTCCTTTCCTTCCGAATCAGATTTAGATTTTAGAAGAGAAAAAGACACACACACACATACACATACCTATACGTTCACACATCAGCAGATTCTCAGATACTATACAATGCCATTATATTCCTATCTGCACTCGAAGGCTTAGACAGTAACTATCATTTCCCTGCCTGTGTTCTTTTCACACTTTACTACATCACCAACCTATATAGAACAACGTACATTTATATAATGTATGGTATATAGAAGAACGATGAGGAAAGGAGTCAAAAGGAAAAAGCTGGTGGTAGTAGTAGGGTAAATGCTTAGTGCTGGCTTATCTCTCTGGATTCAATAATGACACGATAGCAAGAGAGAGAGAGAGAGGAGAGAGACATCAATTATTCAAATGCTTCTCATTTGTCTCCATATCTAATCCACTCAACTTTCTTCCATGAGATATTACTCTTCCATAACGCTTTCATTCGTAACAGTTAGATAGTTTTGTTTGCAACTTGACCGCTCCATGTTATGTTCATTAGACTACACGATGTAAGTTGGCATAGAAAATTCAAAAAGAACATCACTAAGCATTAGCCGCCTCGTTGGTAGTCCCAGTCCATACAAACTGGACAAAACAAATTCAGTTTCACTGAGAAAATACCATAAAACATCATAAAGGAAAGAAAAACCATGTAAGCTTACACAAATCCTGTCACAGGTTTCATTTCACATACTAAACCCGAAACCAAACCACCTATACATCAAACTGTATACATAGCTGCATAATATTACATGATACTTTTATATCTATATATAAAACTCGTACTATACATAAGATAATGTCTTCTTTATACCTAAAAGTACATAATATTACATACCTAACCGTTATTGAAGTTACCTTTCACATATCTGTGTGTACAAAGAAAGCTGTTCTTAGTAATTCTGTGTGAGATGCATCAATATCCCCTTAATCTTTTTTGAACGCTGTGTGAGTTGGTATATAATTTTCTTCCCTTTGTACTATTACAAGAGTTGCATTAGAGGATAATGTGCACCTTCCTTGGTCTCATTTCCAGATCAGCTCTTTAAGTCTGCCATCAACGATTATCAATCTATTGCAAACGAATCTTCTCCTTCTTCTGCTTCTCCAGTGTGTTCAGGGCTGTGACTAATAACAGTGGTTACAGTAAAAGTACTTTATACAGAGCACTCCCTTATTAGTTAGCGGTTAGCGGTTGCTCTTATACGGACAGCACTTTAATTCAGTATGGAGTGCATAGTGCATAGGCTTTAATAGCCTCGAGTAATTCTGTGGAAGCATTGCAATGTATGTAATGCATTGCTCCAGATTATTACATACGAGTAGTAGACTGGAGGAAATGTACATATTCGTTTTATGTATAGTGTGGTAGAGATATATACAAGGCAAGATATAAATTCTAGCATTACATCACTTACTATCGTCCATGTTGGCATATAAACTGCAGATAGACTATTTTTTCGGTTGCAAACGTAGACCATAAATTAAGAGACTGTTGGAGGTGGCCTACTAACTGAACTGGATCGACTTTTGAAAGTCGTCTCTTCTCTATGCTCTCTTGTAATACTACCACTACTACCACCGCACATAGAATTATTGGCAAGATGGGTCATTGAAGTATTAGAGGCAAGTCGGTTGGTTGCTTGGCACTTTGGTTGCCGTCATAGTGTAGTGGGTTTATTTTCGCCTGGAAATGTGTTAGTTGAGTACTACTAGCAGTTCCAGCACACTCCATTATACTTGCTTTGCTACTAGTGCAGAAAGCACAGAGTACTATAAAAACCATAAAGGACAGGTTGTAAAAATTGCAAAAAAGGAATGTAATGCAAGCCAAACCAAACCAGGCCAAAAGAGACCTAAGCCGTGTCATTTGTACTCTTACTCATTGTCATTACATTATTGTTTTCGGCTCCGGTCCCACTTCCCACAATATTAGTCACGCCAGTGACATGCCTCCTGTGCTCAATAAATGGGCCGTTTGTCATCGTGTCACAAAATGACTTTTGTCATATGTGTATGTATATACGCTTCAGGACTATTATTATCACTGCACTGCCATTATACACAGATTCAAAGATTTTTAATAGTCCTTTTATTTTGTCATAGCTTATTTTTGTTTGTATCTAGTTCCATTCTATGTGCACACCATAGTAGTTAGTTTGTAGCGCTGTAGGTATTTGTGGTAGCAATTACAAAGCATAACATGGGATAAAAGGCATTACAAAGAAGAAAATTGTTTCTGCTGCAAAAATTTCCTTTGCACTCGACTGTTTTACGTCATTGTATGCATTTGAAAAATTCAACTTTGTATTTAGACTGTAGAGTTTGCCGAATGTTGGGTTGTTTGCATTCTTTGTAATGCCCTTGTCTTGGTTTAAATGAATTATTAACTTGGTCGCAATTCTGTTGTACGTACAATAATTCGAGTTAGAAATGTTACATGTAAGTCACTCACTATGGGGTGGTTGGTAGTTAGCTCATGGTCTAGTATTTGTACATAGAAGGAATTTACACATGCATTCAATCAAGGTATTACAGTAGCTTGCTATTATACTTATCTGCTTAATTATCACCACAAATAAGTCTCAAATTGGAATGCAGACATGGTCATAAGCGTGTACATCTTAAGGTCAACTTTTGGATCAATGACTCTCCATTTCCACCTAACGCCTTCGGTTTCAAAGGTAAAGTAGAGATAAGCTTCATTTATTGTATGCACATAGTATTTGTAGCCATTAATGATCCTCATTTTGCATAATATTTCACTGGACTCGTTATTGAATCGTTAGTCGATTAGAATTTGTCACTCCACCTCTTACGAACGTAATGTGAATTTACGCGTTGACATGCATGTGCCCATAAACTTAAATACAGCGAGAGTAAAAACACCATTACCGATTTGCAAGGTCTGATTGCCAGAGTTAAATGTGGAGAAGGTTCTAGTAGGTATACTAAAATAAATGCCAGCACGATAGGAATGAGTTAGCTAATAACTCGTGCTCGTGATTTCAGAGATTGTGAACCGAGATAAAATATTTGCGAATGAAAGTACAATTAGCTTGATTCTGTTTGAGATGCTTGAGGAGCGGCATAGAAATTCTTATTCGTAGTCGATAAAACACAAAACAGTAGGAACACGAGAAGCATTAGTTCGACTAGGATTGTTTGCATTTCCTGATTTTCTCCTTCTTTTCTCGCATTGTTTCCCCTTTGTTCAAGTTTCAACGATTTTGACATCTCAAAATGATTAATTAGATTTTGCATGCATATTAAAATATTTTGAGACACATTGTGTCTATATGAATAAAGCAAGGCGAGAAAGTGAACTACGAGATTTGCATGCATTACCAAAAGAATATACCTACATTTAAATCATCAATTATAATTAAACACGCGAAATTGCTTTTTTCATACACTTGGTGGAATAGGAAAAATGCTAATTAAATGATGTCATAGTTGATTATTTCTTTTTGCCACTGGAACAAAAACAAGAATTCGTTTCGCAGAAAAGCATATTAAAAAATAGAATCAAGAATCAAAGTAAGAAATGTAATTCGTCAGTTCTATTTTATTCTACTTCTACAAATGAGGACAGTAAAAGGAACATCATAATATTATATAAATGATTTTGTAGTCTCATCTTAGTAATAAAAAGGAAGATCGCTGTACATTGATCAAGTTCAGGTATACTTAGTCAAGAATAAAGAGCAAAGATCAAATTAATTAAACGTGTAAATAACAAACGGTAAATACGAGTCAGTGAGTTCTGTACAAGTCTAAAATTGTTAAGCTACTTTTGTTTGCAAATTCAATTAACTTATCGTCTAAAGTTTTTTACTTGGTAGTTGGTACTTATAATTAGGTACATTCGTATTCGTATATAAGATTTAAGTTGAACAACAAAATAATAACAGGTTCATAATTATGATTAAACAAACGAAGTTAGACAAAAGTCATACAAGAGTTGGCAAAAGGTCCAAAGTCCAAACAGAGAAAGTCTAAAGAGACTGCGAAACTAATTCAATGAAATCATTGAAACACACAAGGACAAACAGCGCAACACCAGTATAGAGCATTCGATCAACAAGAATCCGGGCTTTGTAAGCACAACGATAAAAGAGAATCTATTTGTGCTGCTGGTTTTATATCACTGTAGTTGACTGTTGTTTCGTTGTTCTTAGAATTTCATTCCGCCTCCTCTACTTTGATCGTGGAGTGAAGAACTTGAAAAGAGAAACGGTGCCTTGAGCTGCTTTCTGTAATTCTTTTACTTTAGCAGTGCCCTTGGAATTCTGCAATGCAAGCAAACACATATAAATAAAACGCTAGAGACTGAAAATTGAGTACAAGAAGAAAGTTGAAAGTTAGAATAGCAACGATAAAATTAATAACGCACATATTACTTGAAATGTGATAATTATGCTGTACAGTAATTTCAAGCGAGCTTAATGCTAATTTAATGTGACCCTTGGAGAAACAGAAAATCTGCAGCATATATGATGCAACATACAATCGTACAATGCAAACGAAAGAAGGTACTAACTAAAACTGTGTTGAAGACGGTAAAACGAGCAGGTTTGTCGTTGAAGTAACAAGACAACTTGAAAATGTTCACATAAATCCACAAGGAGTGCACATTACCTAGATTCATACTAATAATAATTTACCTTGTTGGCAGGAGCAGCGTTGGCACTTAAAGAGGATCCATAGTCCTCCAGAGGCTGCACATTATCCGTCACTTTGAGTTTCTTGTTTTGACCTGTTTCCGCCGCAGAATCATTATTCTTTCTTTTGCTACGTTCTGGCTCAGCAGGAAGCCCTAGACTTGTCAAAAGTTTCTTTTTCAGAGTCTCCGTTATGTATTCACCCACGATGTCACAGGCGTAGCGTAAAGCATCGTTTTCACTATATAATTGATATAGTTATAACACAACATTAGAGATCAGAGTTTATTACAACTTTAGGATTACGTACCATTGCATATAGCAAAAATGAATCTTTGTTCACAAATGTAGAAGACCATAGTACACCTTTAATATATTTTACCCACATTTACACGAAAAGAATCGCATAATGTTGAATAAAGTAAGAAGTAAGCGAAACAAAAACTTAGAATTGCTACTACTATTACTATAAAGCCCTACATAATTAAAGATCGTGAATGTAAGTGATAGTATTATTAATTGATAATATATAATATTAATTTGGTACTAACTCGAATTCGTTTTCAGCAAGTGCACTTTTGGTAAAATTTGATGATATAGATGACTCACAACTATTGATGTTACGTTTTCTCAGGAAATCAGTAACTTTCTTCACCTTTTTTGTCAACCATGAAACGCATTTTTCTTCAGAGTACAAATAAGCTTCGATATCTCCGCAGACTGCAAAATATGAAATTAAAAAAATTAGTCCAAAAAGGTAAAAATTGTAAAGATATTTAACATTTATATATTTCATTGGACAACTAACCTAATATACCTACTCCTAATCCATATTGCACATATAAATACGAATTATTCCATTATTAATCTAATTCAAAATTAATACACTACACTAAACCACGTTTTATTTTAAGACATACGTTAATAAGGTAATAATTCGCCTTAACTTTTGAAAATTTAAAGTTATTTTTGGTAAGTAATAATAATGCAATGCAATGAACGATAAATACTTTGAATTTGAAAAGGTACCGAATCATAATATTTGAATTTTCATTAGCCAAAAAGGACAGACTGAAGCACAAAATTAATCCAACATCAACTTTCTGAGAGTCTATGAAAACATTTAGATGACAGTTTTGGAATTGGTTAAACTTACTGTAATTGTAAATGCCACTTCAATAGAAACGTTGATGTATATAGTAAAACAATTTTAGACAGTCATACTTTGTTAATTAATAAATAATAACTAATGTTTAATATACCAGACCTTTTTTAATGGCTACACGTTCAAGTTGAGTAGGACATACTCTCTTTGCCAGTATGTCTATAGCCTTAGCAGGTAAGTGGTCATATAAATGGTCCTTAAAAGGCATGGCTCTGGAACTCTACGGCATTAATTGACACAAGGTATATTATTGGTTTCCATTCCGTAGTTATACAATTAAAAAAACATATAATATCTTACTTTTTCTAATATCGGGATGAGAAGAAAGAGAGGATCGATAGGAGTCGATACATACCAGTTTCCATCAGAAACAACAGTGTCGTCAACAAACCAACTCCTGAAGAAAAGAAAGGAAATCATGTAATCAGAGAAACACTTACATTGCTGATTGCTATATGAAATTATTTTAATTGATGATCATTAACTACTAAAAAGCTAATGCAATTCGTGCAAACAATTCTTTGGAAAGTACACTACACGCAATCAATCTGTCTTACACTTTGCAATTGGAAAGTAAAGTATATCATCTTTGTACTGTTTTGGAAGAGAAAGTATGCAAAAGGGAAAAACGACAAAAATAACATGAATGTCGACGCGAAACAAATACAAAAAGCTTGAGAAATAAAATAAAATTAGTTCTGATTAAAACAAAAATGCTAACTATTCATACTTTTAATTCGTGCTTGCAATACACTTTCTAATTCACTATTATCAATCAATACTGGGATGTAGTACAAGCCTTTGCTTTACAAAGTCTTTACGGAGTTTACAAAACAACAACTTTTCGCACATTTTATAGGGAAAAATATCAAATCAATATTGAAACCTGATTGGTTGTGATAATGTCAGCATCTCGAATACATAAAATGTTTCGTTTCCATATTCAGATAAACGATTGTCGAAAAGGAACATTCCTTTATTCCCAGTTCTCGGATGGTGGATAGAAAATGATTCGATGTTATCCCAACCTTTACTTCCCAACTCTAAATGTAAAATTCGTAAACGAGACGATTTAATTAACAAAAAATATTTTTTATGACAACTGCACCACACTCAACAGTGCAGTGAGAAGTTTGTTATAACAACTTACGTTTATGAGCAAGTAAGACCTTCTTTTGAATTTTAGAAGAAGGAGGAATACTGTTTGTGATGCTTTCTTCTTCTGTATCTTTGACCTTCTCAATTTCATCGTCGTGTTCACTGGCAGATGATTCGACATCCACCACATCAATGGGTTTAGGTGATGCTTTACCTGCTCGTTTTCTTAATTTTTTTGTCATTATCACAGAAATCGCTGTAGAATAACCTGGATATAAAACGGATATAAAATATTGTACTAGGATAATATATAAAATTGCTCTTGACATATGATAATATGTTACTAGAATATAGAAAAATAATATTGTTAAAACTGTGCTTTAGGGTTTATGATGGCATCATGGAGTCAGACTCCGATCATGTCAAGTGTATTAAAAGTATCAAAAAAGTATTTCAAAATTCTCACCTTTTACCTTTGTGAAATAGTTGACACTACTTTTTTCGGCTTTCAATCTGTATTTGTAGAAAAAAAACTTTGTTTCTGGTGTCAGAGTTTTATTTACTGTTTCAACTTCCGGTTTTCAGTTATTTAAATATTAGCCACTATTTAAAATGTAAAATTTCTACAGACTACAAACACGAGTTACGAATTCCATGAGATTCCATTTGATAGAAAGCTTGAATGAAAGACAAACACGATATAAATAATTTTTGCGCTCTGGTTGTATTTCACCCGCACTTTTGCCCACGTGACCAAAACATCTGTATACACAAGCGCACATTTCAATTGCTATTTTGAATTCTCTCTAAAGCATAAAATTTTGTAAGCAGTTTGTGAAAACATATACAAAATGTGATCAAAAACAACATTTTAATATTTTTCTCAGCAGTTAATCATACTGTAGATTTTATTGGCATTAATTTTTGTTAATAAATAATCTTTTTAAATAAACTGATGATTATTATGTCGGTTTTGTTTACTTTTCTGTAGTTAGTAAGTCTTAAGTCAGTAAAGTCAGCCAGTTTTCGTTATAAGATCTGTCATCTGCGCCTAATATTATGTGATGTGTTAGTGTAATATATAATAATGTGTTTTTGTTTTAATCATTAGTTGACATTTATTTATTGTTAGTTGCAAATACTTAACGTGTATCTTTGTTAAGAATATTAATTTATTTATACTGGAACTAACTCCGACTTCCAACATATCCTTTAGTGCCTAAAAATGAAGTAAGTATTGATTGTTGTTTGTCATTTAAATTGTTAATAATTCTAATACTAATGATAATAATAGTTAATCAATTAAAAATAATTACAAACTGTGCAGAAACATTTTGTAGCATTTTACAATCAAATCGGAAATGCACTATAGTAGTTTATATAGTTAAATAATAATTATGAATTAATATCGTTTATTTTTCAGTTCCGTTAATGATGCGGCATCATTTGGTGCAAATATCTCAAGCGATATAAACATTCATCTTAACCAAGGAGCTATGGAAGAAGCTGTTATTTTGGATAACAGAGAATTTCACTACTTGGACAGTGACAACTCTTCGTTTGTCTTTAAAGGAATTTTGGATGCCAATGGGGCAATATATTTGGATCCTGCTCAATTTGCTGCCTTTGTTGACCAATCTGGATCAACTATAAACCAAACTTCAGGAATGGTAAGTCTAAAACTAAACATAATTTTAGATGCCTATAAAAAGACCTTTTCTTTTATGACTTTCTACTAAAGCCTACTACCTACGTAATGTCTTTTAAATTTTACAGACAATAAAGATGGTCCACATGCCCGTTGACCTAATTGGAAGCAATGATATGCAAAACCAATCCGAACATAACGGATTTTCATCAGTGCCTGCGATACTAGAAGGTCACAGTTTGCAACAAGGAATTTCGAATGCGTTCCCATTGTTGAACACAGCTCTCACGAGCCAATCACTTTCTAATAACATTCACGAAGTTAATGGACAAATACAAAATATTAACCTACAATTCTTCGAACAATCAGGCCTGCAAAGTGAAATTAATGCAAACACAATATTGTCGGAACAACGAATGGCCGGTCCATCTGTGGAACCACCCATTGGAAAGGGGCCTTTTCATTGCCCAATTTGTGGAAAAGAATTTCCAAAATGGCCACAATTGAAACGTCATAGAGCTGAACATCTTGACGAGAAAACCTTTCGCTGCAGATTATGCTCCATGACTTTTAACTTTGAAACTAATTTAGAAGTACATACTATGTTACATGAAGCTGAGTCGACAGGAATACTGCATTGTCAATTGTGTCCTACCAAATTTTCTCGATTGGCAAGTCTGAAAAGTCATTTAAGAATCCACGAAACCGAAGAGAATTTAGTTTGTCAAGAATGTGGAGACGAATTTCCAACAAAAGCACGATTGGAAACTCATATAGGTTTGTAGTTGTTGGCTAAACATTTGTCTAAACTTCATTAAGAAGCATTTTACAGAGTTATTGATAATTTCTGATTTTATTTTATACAGAGGAGCACAGGACGAGGCAACAGAATTGTATGGTATATAGATGTAGACTGTGCACGAAAACGTTTCAACAAGCAGCTCTACTCAAAGATCATTCAAAAGAACATGCTGCTGTGCGAAACCAACTAAAAGTGCTAAATAGTAAAAAACGAAGAAAAGCAAAACCAAAGCCTGGTAAAAGGATTGCAGGTGGTAAGTCCGCAAGAGGAATGCGCTCTTTAGAGCTCAAAAAGCAGCAACAATGCACAGTGTGTGAAAAACGTTTTGAGAAACCTTCCCAGTTAATTCGGCATGTAAGAATTCACACGGGAGAAAAGCCGTATGGGGTAATGACTTGTTTACTTTATTTTGTGCTACAAGTGTGATGCAATAGAAAGTCATAATTAAACCATTTATTAATTTTATAGTGTAACCAATGTGATAAACGATTCAACCAGAAAGGAACGCTAGAGACACACATTCAAGCAATGCATGATAAAGTAAAACCTTTCAAATGCTACTTATGCTCGGTAGAATTCAGTCAGAGGGGAAATCTGAAAGCCCATGTGTTAAAAGTGCACTTACCACCAAAGGAAAATGAAAGGGTCTTCAAGTGTGAAGAGTGTCCTTGTGTATATAGAAGGTAACTTTTATTTATATAGACTCTATATTTTTGCCTGGACATTAATTTACAATAGATGATCCACTAACTATGTGCTGATTATACGTATTATTAATTTTATAGACTGGCCACATTAAATAATCACATTGCAAAGGCTCACACAAAGGTATGGTGGTAATTATTTAATGTGTAGAAACACAATTAGTGTTCGCAAGCCATGAAAAAACTAATTTTTTTCTGTGCTTTATAGACAAGTGAGGAAAGTCCTGAGAACCAGTTGACAATGCTTGACTCTTCTATACCAGATAAATCAGACGATGCAAATGATTCCATTGGTCTGCAAAACACAGAAAGTTTAAACCCAGTTGTAGAGTCGCCAAAAGTTTACCCTACTGTACCTCCTCTGCCAAATAGTATAAAAATTTCGAACATCACTACAAAATCGAGTGTTGTGTCTACTGAAATTATTTCAATCTCTAGAGAACAATTAGTAGATAATGATTCCGGCACGATAACAGAAGTGAAATTAGCTCATGACACAGCTGGTAAATCAAATAGATGTGTTGTCAAAGTGAAAAAGGTGGGCCAAGTGAAGTGGCACATGTGTCCTTATTGTGATAAAGCGTTTCGAAAACCGTCCGACCTTATCCGGCATATACGAATTCACACCCAAGAAAAACCTTATGCGGTAAGTTAGTTTTCTAATACTAAATGAAATAAAATTCAAGTTGTATTGTTATTGTTTGATTTGTTACTTAAAAACTGACCCGTGTATTTAATTTTTTTAATAGTGCAATATTTGTGACAAATCGTTTGCTGTGAAATCAACTCTTATAACTCATATAAGAACTCATGCTCCGAAAAAAGATTTAGAATGCCGAACTTGCCACAAGCGATTTTCTATGTTGTCATCCCTTAAGGCTCACGAGCGATTGCACACGGGTGTAAAACCGTTTCAATGCATGCATTGCGGGAAGGCTTTCCGGACGTCTAACCAGAGATCGATGCATTTTAAAATTCACACAAGAAATGCTACTGGTCCTACTGGAAAACGAAAATTGCTGCGTATTGGCGATATAAACCCTCAAATTGATCTTCCTGACCCTCTGAAAATTACTTCAGAAGGTGTGTGCAAAAATGATAACTGTGCTTTTTCATTAATTTTTACAATAGTTTAACTGAAATTATTAACTGTTACTATACTGCGATTGTATGCATTGCATAGGTACACTAGTTCCTGTTCCAAACCGTTCCATTCAATCTCTCATCTTAAAGGGCAATCTCGCGGAAGGTAAAGGAAGACCTTACAAATGTAAAGAATGTCCAGCTGCCTTTAAGAAATCATCTCATCTAAAACAACACACACGCTCACACACTGGAGAAAAACCATACCAATGTTTTCAATGCTTTAGGTAAGTGTATCAAACAATAATTCATAAACACATATAATTTAATACAATATTGTTGGAAAACTGTTCCTAATTTTTCCTTGTTGTGAATTTCAAAGGAATTTTGTGTCGAGTGGAGTGCTAAAAAATCACATTAAGACCCACGAGGGAGTCAGAGCCTATAAATGTCATCTTTGTAACATATCTCTGACGACTAATGGAAGTCTGACTCGGCATATGGCTACCCATACAAGTAACAGGTAATTATGGATTGGAAATAGTTTTTGTCTATTTAAAGTATGACCACGTATAGAAATTCATTCACCTGTGCCAAATTGTGTTTCACTTTCCGCTATTAAAATCTAACAAGTTAAACTTTCTTTGCCAGACCGTACGTTTGTCCGTATTGCCACAAGACTTGGAAGACTAGTGCCTCATGTAGAAAGCATATTAAAACTCACAGAAGTGAAGTCGTGGCATATCGCTCTCTAGAAAATCAAAATGGAATTCAAGAAAGCGTTAGCTTTGCGGATGTGGATTATGGAGAACAAGATTCAACAATTGATGACGGAATTAGAGGTACATAGTTTACAGAATTTTATCGTTTATCATAATTATTCATTTTAACTGGGTATTTAACTGCAAATGATATTTTTTAGGTGTCGTAGCTTCAGTTTTGGGGAGTGTGGCACAATCTAATTCATCGCTATTGGACAATACTATACTGCCCAACGGACAGCAAAACGTAATCGTAAGTAGTTGTCAGTCAACGCAACCGGTAGATCAGCTAAATCATTCCAGCCTTCAAATAAATCAACAAGATCTACACACAATTGACTCCTTTACATCCGTCGGAACCAAACTAATTCCTGTTACAAGCGGTGAATATTCCTCTATTTCAACAAATGGTGAAGTTCAAAATACTGTACAAAATAATCACATAGCCGTTGAGAAAGCTGAAGTTGCTCGAGTGTTCGGAAATTCTGTTTTTACAGTTCAAGTAAGTTGTAAAAATTACTATCTTTACAGCTTTAACAATTGATGATTATCTAACAAAGTTTATTCTGAGCAGGGTAGCAATATTGAAATTTCGCCTCAGCTGGCCACCTCATTTGTGTCAAATGTTCAACCTCAACCTGAAGGAAATTCATGTGAAATTCCATCCAATATTTTAGCCACGAATTCTGAGATACAGCCTTTCGACTCGCACATTAAAATCTGTCCAGCACCGAGTGTAGAGATTCAAAATACTGAAAACTGTATTTCTAATGGGAATCAGCGACAAATAATTGTTCCAAATGGACACAAACGAATTGCAACTGCTGCATCTATTGGGGAAAGAGTGGAGAATAATGTTGATGCAGATGACACTGATATTCAAAAGATACGTGAATCATCTCAATCTATATCAGAAGCAATTTACAACGACCTAAAATCTCAAGAGCATAACAAACAAGCGGACCCACACGCTTCGAATCGTTTCAATGGAAAAGTTAATGCCTGCCACTTGTGCACAAGTGCATTCAGAAAACGTTCTGATTTACAACGTCATATTAGAATTCATACAGGAGAAAAACCATTCAGGTAACCACAAAGAATTTTCTATATAAATATTTTTCTGCTAATGTGCTAATAAATTACGAAACATTGACTATTAATAATACTGCTAGGATTCAAATCCAAAAAGCTTATAATTTTAATGTATTTACAGATGTCAAATATGTGGAAAAGCTTTCCGAGTCAAATCTACCAAAGAAGCTCACATGAGAACTCATGAAGGCAAAAAGACTGTTTCGTGTCACATCTGCAGTAAACTTTTCTCAACGAAGAGTAGTCTTCGAGTTCACATGCGACTACACACTGGGGACAAACCGTATGCTTGTCCTCATTGTGATCGTTGGTTCAGAACGTCAGGTCATCGCAAAGCTCATGTTCAATCTCATTTCAAAACAGCTAAGGAAGACAACAATTCAACTGCCAACAGCTCTACTGTAACTTCGAACGTTTCTCAAGGATATTTTGTGGCCCAAGATGGGGGTCAGATCAAACAATCTTGTCAAGTACTTCCTCCAGTTCAGACTATCAAAGATAAATCAAGTATACTTGTTCATACACAGGAAGACATGTGTCTAACTGCACCATTTGAGTTGCCTGGAACTGAAAATGCCATTACTATTGATGCAACATCTAATGATCCTGTTCATGTGATTGGCAGCTTACAACTCACCATGGACGGACCAACAATTCAAAACATACAAATTACTTCTCTAGATCTGCCTATAGATGATAATTTTCTCCAAAGTCTTGGAAATGTTATATTTATGACTCCTCAAATGGGACTCACATCTTCAGACCTAAATAACCTAGGTGGTGTTTCTGTGGGTGGTGAAGTTAATATCAATCTTAATTCTAACAACACATTTGTTGCAAAGAATCCAATACAATCAGTGTTGACTGGAAAAGATGTAAATGTTGGAAATGCTGGGCGTCAAAATGTGAATCCGATTTCGAACATATCTGCTGTTCAGAACAATTCACAGTCTGTAATGACCCTGACAGATGTGAATAGTTTTACTTTGACTGGCAGTAATATAGTTACCACTTGCAACAACGAAGCAACGGGAATTATTCAAGGCAGTTCCGATGTTATGAATACTGCTACTGAAACATCCTCAGCTTCATCATGTATACAACTAAATCCTAATTGTAAAACTACAACAGTTCCTTCCAAAAAAACCAGCAAAACGAATCAAGAAAAATTGAATGATCAATCTGGAAAACTAGATGCAAACGCAACCCAGTGCAATAAAACTTGTAGATGGTGCGGTAAAAAGTTTGCAAAGCCAAGTTTGTGTACCCGGCACATGCGAGTTCACACAGGAGAAAAACCTTTCGTTTGTTCCATTTGTCAAACAACATTCAGTCAAAGAAATTCATTAGATGCTCATATGTACACACATACCGGCGAAAAGCCTATTACTTGTGAGTTGTGCCCATTTCAGACTGTTCAAAAAGCTGCATTAAAAACTCACTGGTCAAGAGCACATCCGAATGAACCCTGGCGAAATGGTAAAACAACTCAAAAGGATAAACCGCAATTGAAGAAAGAAAAGACTAATTCTACTAACTGATACAACTCTTTTGGATTGCGTGACTTTTACTAGCATCTAGCAAAATAAAACATTTTTAGTGGATAATGGATCCAGATGACAGGAAGCAATAAACAGAGTAAAAATGTCTTCAAATAATTATATTATAAATATAGGACAGAAATGATCTTGCCAGAATAATGATTTAAACTTAAGTTAGGATGCATTTGGTATAATATTAGTGTGACAAAATGATTGAAAGTAGGTACTATCGACATTTTTCACAGTATATGTATATTATATTCTGTATTTGTTGTCATATATTATAACTCACATAGATGTAAACTTCTAATGATAAGTGAGAGTTAAATGTGAATATATGGATTGTTTGTGTATAACACAAACTGCACATTGTTACTTTTTAAACTTGCATGTTACAAATACGGGGTACATTTATATACTATAGCCTTAATAGCGAAACAGTGTAAGTGTAACTACAAAGTATTTGTTTTATAGGGAAATAAAACCTTGTTACATCTACTATATTTTTAAACCTACACTTATGCTTTGCAACATTGTACAATTATTTTGCATTATAAATTATAAGTATTCACATACATTATTTGACAAGTTAGCCATAGGGAACAGTTAAATCTCACAATTTCTCATTCAAAAAGGAATAATATGAAATTGTCATCTTTAAGATGTTAAGAAAAACTGTAAGATCTTAATCTTTAACAGAAACGGCAGGCAAAACAAATCTACAAAACATTTTCCCTGTAGTAATTGATTGTAAAAATGAAGAATACTTTTACTATATAAAGAGTTAAGCATTATATTTGCAAAGTTAGATACAAAAGGATAGGCAAAAATAAAGAATAACCGCAGAAAGAGTTGAACAAGTAAAAGTTAAACAAAGTGGAAAAATAGATGGAAAAAGAGCAAAAATATAGGATGTGGTCCAACTATATTATTGAGGCTGACTATGGAGAGGAACTCATAGGCGCCATCCTCCTACTGCCCGACACGAAGACTTTTGGCTGCTTGGTTTCCCACCTGGCCCGTTTCGTCTTTCCTTAGCTAACCTGGAGATCCATGGTTCACCATAGACCCCCATATTGATGCCAGGCTTAGATAGGACACCTACTCAACGTACACAGCCCCACAGTCAGGACTCCCCAACTCAAATCATCCACACACCCCGGTCTCCAAGTAGCTGGATTACAGTAGCACGCCACAACTACCAACCGAAAGAATCTAAGCAAATTACTCTACTTGTACCAAATGCTCGGACTCTGTTCTTGTCCCGTCCAATTCCATATTTTTGCTCCATAGTCTGTCCACTTTTCCAATAATTAAGTAGCCACAAACATTTAGGATACAAGAAAGGATAATATTTTATGAATTTCGAATTTTCAAAATCAGTTTTTATACGAAAAATAATTTTTCAAAAAATGGATGTCTTACGTTGCCCGGAATGAGTAATCATCTTTTCTTCAAGGCCGTAAGTCTGAAGCCCTAGAGGGCGGTTGAATGCGGGAAAATGTATCTGTGCTAGCAGTTGGCGTTGCATTTTGTATTATCTGTAAGATGAGAATCTCGTCTTTCGCTTGAGACTTGAGACAAAACTCATTCAGTTTGCATTGTATTTTGTATATCTCTGATTCTCCGAATCTCGTAATTCTTCTTACACTTGAGACAAAACTTCAGATATACGATAATGTGAGATGATTGATGTTAATAATTCTTCGTAAAAATATACTGTAAGTAATAATACAAGAAGAAGATTGTGAGATGTGAGATGAATTAGTTATATAGATAAAATCACATGAAGTGTATGCTCCAGAACTGTATGCGCCCGAATGTAAATTATTATAACATCAGTGCATTGTAAATTGTAAAGGCTCTTTCTAAAATCTCCGTTTTTAAGACAGACATTCGATGATTATGAAGTGATACTTCGCATAGCAACATTTGCAATATATTTCTTGATAAACTACTAAGGGACTTCTTATAAGATAAGTACCTCGGATGTTAGTAAATAATGTTTACCTCGAGTAACACAAATAATATTGTAATAACTCAAGGAGTGAATTTTATTGACCGATTTGAAGTTTTTTCTTCACCCTTAATTTGCAGCTATCATGGATAAAGCAATCAAAAATGACTGCACGAAAAGTGAAGGTGGTCAACGGACTATTCTTCAATTGCCTTTGCCGGTAATTTTGTAAAAGTACTCCTTATAGGTATAAAAATTAGAGTCATGAGTAAGTGCATGTGTAGGATTCACAAATAGGGGAGGGCTAGAAAACGTATGGCGGCCTTTAGCCGCAAATGTGTGAAATAATATACCCTTTTCCGGAACCTGGTGTAGGAGGTAGGGGCTCAAACCCGGTGAGACCATACGTAGATAGGTCCTTGGTAGGTATGTATATATATATGTATATATAGTACATGTTATGCTTTATTATTACTTATATTATTGTCTCCCCATATTAATTAATGTTCCGTGTCTTTTGGCAATCAATGTAAATGTTGACGGATATTCT